>PNEQ01000695.1:9218-20416 GCA_003012365.1 Medauroidea extradentata | reverse complement strand
AATTTTCCCACTTTCCACACTTTCTTGTATTTTACACCATTTTAAGCAAGTTCCTCAAGTAGTGTAAAAAGGTAGATTCACCAAATGAGAATAATCTCGGGCAATGAGAATACATATGTTTTCTTTGAAAATTTGAATGAAAAGTCTGCCGCAGGTACATATTACGTACATACTCAGATTATGTAAATAAAAACAAATCTTAACAAACACAACAAAACCACCATTCTTCTTTGATTCTCAATACCAATACCAGTACCAAAAATTAGGTATTAAATTACCAATGAATTTGCACATCCAAGACTGTTAGCTCAGCTACATTTTTTAAATAACTGATTAAGAACACTGATGATTGGTGCACGATCCTAGTGACAAAAGTACTGTATTATGAATACATAGTTCATTTAATCAAATGGTAAAAACAACAATGAAATTTTTAAACATTATATGAATCTCCTGGCAAGATGGATGACCTAATAAACCATCGACAAGATGCTATCCTTAAAACAAGTTGGCAATCCAACAAAATCAATTGTATTATAAGAAAGGAACAGTATGGCCGTGTTCAATTTGGCTATCTAAGGGCCCTTACCACGCTTCAAGCCCTTGAAAAGTGCATCGGGGAAGTAACGTCACACATACCGCTGCTAGAATTCATAGCAAGGGCTCATATGCACCCTAGCATGTCCCCTTCAGCCAAGGGCACAAGCCATACTCTTCTTGAGCCCTAGATTCAAATTGACAAAATGCAACCTACTTCATGAAGGGAACAAGGGCTTAGGGTTCAAGGGCAAGTGATCAACAGCACGAGTTGCACTGAATTTAAACACGGCCTATGTCTAGCGAACTCCTAACACAATGTCACAGTCCAGTATATCCTTGCACATTGTAGCCATCATGCCGGAGATACTACGAGAATTACACTGGTAGCAACGTAGTAAATATAAAATATGTGGGTACCTACCATCCTAGATGATAATTCTACTATACTGTATCCATTCTAAGGTTGCAGCAGAAATAAACACTGTCATAGGTGAGCTCTCGTTCATTGGTTGGCTGGTTAGTTAACAGTGTCATTGCGGCAGGAAATAGTTCCTACGCTAAATTTCTGTGTTTTAGTTCGGGATAGGTAATTTTATCGTTTAGTTACGTTTTTTAATCCTCTGTAATATAATATCACTCTGTGCGCATGTAATACTATATGTGCATTGAATGGATTAACTACGACTGACGTGACGATGCCACGTCTATCGCGATTCCATTTCCTCCTCAGCGAGGCGCGATTCCGTTTCTCCACTTGTCACCAGTCGACAGCTCGCGAGACACGCGGAGGTGGTGCTACGGTTTGTTGCACAGCCAATGTCGTTCAAGTGCGGGAACAGGCGTAGTGACACAAGCTGCAATCTTGGAATGGATAGAGTATAGGGACAGACAGAGCTCTAATACACAGGTTGTGCAGAATCCGTTGGTGAGGGAGTTACTTACCAGTAGCAAACAATTTGTAGACGTAAACACGTACACTGCACAACACCAACAACTTACCACTCTCTTCAATGTACTGTTGGCTGGAAGGTAAGCAGACGGAATGCTACACACATCAGAACATGCATCATGGTATAGGTTACCATTATAGTGCCTGAGGCAGCTATAAAAACACGTTACAAGCACATCGTTAAGCAACATAACAGTTACGTCACAGAATAATTACAGAAGCGACAAGGCGTGATTTTTATCGTACTCGTTTTCTCTTTGGATTGCCATGGCGTCGGAGTTCGCAGAAGTTAGGTTACACTGCAGTATAATAGGCCTTATTTTATTATCTGTGAGGAAATTATTGGTACGTTAAGTAATGTCACATTTACAATTTATTTTTATAAATATGTAAACGAAATACTAACAAATCACAGTATTTATTGAAATATAAGCGGTTGTTTAAACCAATGTCTCAAATTGCATATGGCTTGGTTTACTTTCAAGTAAGCCCCAAGAGATGGGACAATAACAATAGTTAAAAATGTACATTATGTCATTTCTAATAGAATTAGATATTATCTGATGTTGAACCTCAAATCGTCATGTTTACCATTTTTAAATGTTAAGCTTACTATACAAACTAATTACAGTATTTCAAGCACTACACGTGGTTGTATAAACTAATGTGTCTAATCCACGTAGTCTCTCCATGACGTAGGTTATTGACGCACGTAGGTCAGCCATCACAGGGGGTTGCTTAGGGTATTGCGCCGCGAAAGTAGTTCCGCTGTTGCGCACCTTTTGTCCCCAATTATTATATTTGTGTGGATAAATCATTTGCTTTCAATGTAAAACCTATAAACGGAAATTTTGGAATCCTTTGTTATGTGTTTAAGTGTCATTTTGTGGGTTTTGTTGAATTTTGGATACTGTTGTATCACTCCGCCGTGTGCGCTATTTGTTACCATGTCCGTTGCAGTGGTAGGGCAGTTTGTGCCGGGCGCTGGCCCGAGGCGGTCGTTAGTTGTAGGAGTTTGTGCTGGGCGCTGGCCCAAGGCGGAGTTCAGACATGGTAACGCCGGACAGCTGACGGGTTTATTTGTGATGTGTAAATAACCGCCTTTTGTAAACATCTGTCAAAGTTATAGGAAAAAATAAATCAACAGTTGACTGAGTAAATGAGTTGTTATTGGTGAAATCACGATGATTGGTTAACCCTGAAATTAAATCAAACTGAGCTATCCGGAGCACGCGCAAACTTAACATAACCTCAACACCAACTGCAGTAGACTACAACAGCAATAGACCACATAAACACACAGCAGACAAAAGGACGCGTCACAATAGTGCTAAGTTGGCCGTGTTTCTGCTGATTATACTGATGATGTTTAGCTAATTTCATTACGGAAATGATTGTGATGACTATTTTAATGATGATTGTTTTATATCTGCAATGTTCGACCAACAAAAGATCTTAAATACATTACACGCGACAGTTCAAATAACTGGTGTGCAGAAGTATTTGTGAACGGCTATGAATGTTGAGCCTTGTTTTTTAATGATGCATTTGTTTGTAAGATTCATTTTTAAATGTCAAGAGGATAATATTTTGTCTGTGTGAAATAATTTGGCACAAATGACGTATAAAAATTGTACGGCTGTGAAATATGGCGTGGATCACAAGCACATGAACACTCGTGATAAGCTGTTCAGTAGGGCTACTTGTTAATAATATAAATAATATAAATAATAATACCTAATAATCTTTTTATCCTCTTGTCTCCGACTATTTGAACAATTTATAGCAAGAACGGTAGGTCGTGCCACAAGGTTTCTCCTACATTTCTAAAAACCATGGAATTATATATTAATACGAACGAACGATAAACAGAAATTAAACAGTCAATAACTAAATTGTCTAATATTCCCAAGTTATAAATTCACTGAAAGCAATAAACATATAGCAAGCTATCAACAGCTGCAGAAACAACGCACTGCAAACATGGCATCCGAGTTCGTGAAATCTCGAGGAATGTCACTTGTTATACCTTCCTTATTCTGTAACGTTATGTTGTGAACTAAACACACAATGCATGGAGAAGTTAAGTATGGAGCATTACCTTTTGAAATTCTGAGTGTGGCAAGTCAAAGTTAAATAAAAGTAAAATAATCAACACTACATTACCAGCATGTAATTACCAAGTCGAGGCAGCACACACGAATGGTTGGGGATTAACGCTTGATATGTATTTTAGTTTTAAAGTTGTAATATAGTGCATATTTAAAGTACCTAGAAACATGTTTTAAATTGCATGCTGTGTATTTTCAAATTTTAGAAATAAACTTTTTCAATTAAGTTACCTAGCCCTTTTTTCTCTGCCAACAACAAAAATGAAAATATTGAAATAAAACATGGTTCTTTCTTGTGGTAATTAAGGAGCTGGATGCTAGTGATATCTTCAGATATTTAGAATGAAATTTGAAATTATTTTTCAACGGAAATTGTAAAATAAGTACAGTATAAAGTAATTTAGTCATGAAAATTAAAAATTCTGTTACAAAACACTGTTTCACTTCAGGCAACTACTGAAAGATCAAATCAGTAATAAAAGTCCCTCAAGCTATTAAGTACACTACAACGTTTTACTAAATTTTCTCGATCACTGATTATGACATGATATAAAACACGTATTCTCCAGCGGGCATTATGAAAGTGTGAGAGAGCTTCTAAAATCCTTACAAATGCCTCATGACTGCAGATGCAGCTGTCAGTTTTGTTTACAAGACTTGTAACTTAAATCAGGTAACCAAAGTTTCAAATCTAGCTAGCACCTTGTGCAGTTACACATTTTTCTGTTTCTCATGCACCAATGCCATCAAAACACATACAGAGTACTTGAATAATTTGCTAGGGGGTTCAATTCTTTATGCACGAATACTAACCTAATCTGAGAGCAGAGCCTTAGTCTGTAGCTCAAGCCACACATTGAGAAGTGGAGATATTTTGGTCAGCACTCAACATCTGGGTCTTTAACGCTGGTAAGGGGTGAAATGATGAGATTACGGAGCAGCACCAAATTGAAGGGCCGGGAAACTGGAGATCCCCGAGAAACCCTGCCGGTCAGCGGCATCGTCCGGAACAATTTCCGCATGTGAAAATTCAGGGGCCCAACTCTGTTCGGAATTGAACCCAGATCGCCTTGACAGGAGATGAGTGCTCTAGACAGTGCACTAACCATGACCCCACAAACCACGCACGCAGTATTCTGGCCCACACGTCCAGGACACTCTTCCACGCCCTTTCTATCACTTATTAGTCTATTGCTGATGTGGGCCCAGCATATGCAGCACCATTTAGGCTAGGTGTTAATAGAGGGGGCATGTGATACTGACATCAAACTATCTGAGCCTAAAGCCCAACTCCTAAGATATGTGCACATTCTTCACCCCACCCTGCCATCATCGGTGCGGGTGCAAGTGACATTACGGCCAACATGCTCATTGGGGCTTACCTGATACAAGTTATGCCCTGAGCCACTGGAGAGCATAGGCAAGCTGCTAGAACACTATCATAACCCGAGCACTGGAGTTAGCTTACATAGTGCCATGCTTTCTGCCAATTTATTAAACACAACAAGTGCCATAATCTTGTCACAAGTTACGTTTCCTACTATGGAAACAATCAGCGCTCCTTCTCGGTCAAACTCTGGAATATAAAAGCACAGTAAGGCACCGCGCAACGTAAGGGTTACGTTTTTCAGACCGTCACGTAACTAAATTTTTTCGTAAGTCAATCAATAATCATATATACTGTTCTTGAATATAACTTCCCAAGAAACTAATATTTTTTAAGTGTAACGCCCAGAAGCATCAAGTCTGTATGCACAACCTAAAGGCAATAAATAAGCCATACATACAATGTAAAGAAGACTGTAAATACCCTTGTAACATGCACAATGGTTTTCAAAATTATTAGCTTTGCTAAACTTAGGGTAGAACAGGGTAACTCTCTGCATGCGGGCCCAGCCGACCGGCCACAAGGAGACTTGACAACACACATGTTTACACACACACACACACACACACACAGCACAGACGATGCCTGGCAAGGGGGCAGCCACGTGTACTCACATCTTTGCTGATTTGTAACTTGTGTGAAGGAGTTACCAGCACTACTCATTAGACACGCTGTGCGAGAATAACATAAATCACGGTGCCTGATAACAGTGCCATAATCAAGATGCAATTTGAACCAAGCGTGTCAATTTACTTGTGGAATATGTTCGCTTATTACCACATGCTTTAAGATTAAAGTCGTCTAATTTTTCTGAGTGGCCAGGTGCATAATCCAAGAGAAGCAGCACTTTAAATGGGATTTTGTTATTTGCACAGTAATCACTTTTTTTATCTTAGGAACACAATTATTATAAAACTAATCTCCAAATAGCACACGTATAACCCAGGCCTTGGTATTAGATTTACATATTACAGAAGCTTACTCTGGTAAATTTTCTTAAACGCCTGCGGGTTCTAGGCATAACAAACCGCATGTGGTTTGTTCCAAGTCTTAGAACCAGGAGGTGACCTGTGTATCGAAATGTATGGAAGCTAAGTGAAGCCGCTGTTTTGCGCATCTCATTATGGCAACAGCAGGTTCATTAACCAATTTTTTTCTTTTTTTATCATAAATTTTCCTGTTTTAACATTTATTGGATGGCTAGTAATTTGCATGTTAGCAACCCCACATTAGTATTTTAAGAATAAGTTTAAAATGCCAAACGTTTTTTCTGTTAGTTTCACTGTTTTTCATGCGTTCTTTCCCTCTAACAAACTGTTGGTAGCAGGGATTTTAATTTATATTTTGCAAACCTGGCAAACTCAAGCAATCCAGCTTGTGTGTGCTATCACTATACACTGCACCTCATCGGACATGGTTACATACAACTTTACACAAGGAAGAAACTGGGCGAGGAATCTGCAATGGCATGTGTTAAGGAACCATACCAAGATTCACCATGATTGATTTTTGGTAAATCCTTGAAAAAAGAAATCATGATGATCAGATTCGAACCAGACTGTAAGACCAACATATCCCTTCCACCTTCCTCTCTGTTTCTATAAATGTGAACTAAACAAATGTTATAGACTGTAGTGCAAGTATGATACTAAACAACACTGTCTTGCTACTGTGCACTTTACCCAAGCTCACACAGCTGCACATCACTTTTTATTGCAATACATACAAAATAAATACAGTAACCACTATAAAACTCTTGCACTTTCCAAGCATTTGCAGACCATTCAGAAGGAACACCTATTACAACTTCAGATTCATTTAATTTTTGCTTCGACTTTTGTGTTTGATTTATTTTTATGGATTTGGCCAAGACACAGTATAAAAATTGCCTGCCTGAAAGTATAAATACTATACTTACAGTGACAATATGTTAATTTAGCTCATGGACTGCAGAAACGACATTTTTAAACTAGGAAACAAATTTCTGCAATTCTTTCAGACCACATTAATACGCAACACCATGTTATTAACATTATACTATACTGTATTTAATTACAATTAAAATGGAAAGAGTTGTGCACAAGTACTCACAGGATGGTACTCGCAGATAGAAACACACACACATAGGACGAACACATTTCTCCGCGGACGCGCAGTCACAACGTTTCGCAGACTACATCTGCTTCATCAGGTGAGTGAAGACACACTGAAGTCTATTGTCCAGCGGTGGTTGGTAATCAGTGCATCTAGTGGCCAGAGGGCGAACTAAGGTGCGGCGGGAAGTTTGAAATGAGGGTTTGTTGTTCTATACTGTATTTAAAATACCCATTTTGTATTCTACGCCCAATTGTCACCAAACATACAAAAAAAATGGGATACAAATGATTTTAGCAAATTTATGCTTATCCAAGACGGTGGTAGATTTTCCATCTTAATTATTCATTTCATTACAGAGTCTTTGCAAGGTCATATGTTCAAAATAGACATGAAATGTCCATTACTAGCTTCCCAAACACCTCCACGTCCAGAGTAGCATCAGCTCTTCCTCGCCTGTAAGACCTAAAGCATTTATACTGACACACACTGTGCAGTACAAGCACTCTCTTGATATTAAATGCTGCAAACATGCACTACTCCTTTCAAACATAAATAAAAGTTCTGTGGTGCACGTATTTTCATTAAGCGAAATATTTCTGACATTAAAGAAAATTTAATAAGATACTACAAAGTGTGGATATTAACACAAATGTGTTACTACAGTATTGTGTCGAAGAGAGGATCCTGAAACAAAGGTTTTCTTCTTTATGTTCAAGGACATCCAAGTGGGGAATCATCAATTTATACTTATATGAAACAGTGTTACAGTTTTGTGGGTGTTACTTGTGAGTACATTTTTCTCTTATAAAAAAATTTTGTTCAACTACAGTAGTTTTACCATGATGCCACTTCAAAGTCAAAATTTGCACACTTTTGGTTCTTACCTATAAGATGCAAAAACTAAAGAACTAAACATAAAGAAAATATTCACACTGAAACTACATGTCTCAGGCTACATGTTTTAAAACCACTCATACAAAATAATTTAGTATTTTAAAAAAATCAGTAAAAAAAATTTTAAATTTAAAAAAAAAATTAATGAAATGGATTTTAAAAGATGCAATTTCAGTGTACATTTTTTCAATACATTATGTTTATTGGTTTTTGTGGCTTATAAGAACAAAAAATGGGCAAATTTTGACTCTGAAGTGCAATTATAGGGAAACTGGCTGTGCAAATTTTTTTTGCAAGAGAAAAATATACTCTGAAGTGACATCTACAAAACTAACACTATTTCTCACAAATATACAATTATGATTATTCACCATTTCAAAATCCTTAAGAACAAACAGCTCTCTCCTTTTCCAACAGAATGTAAGATAGTGGTCATCTAAATTACTTTTACAATTTTTCTAGCTTGTGTAGTTCTGCGTACAATCCAAACTGTGAGCTTATAACTTCAATTACTGAACACACAACCACTGTAAAGTGCAACAATTCAAATTATGCTGCAAGGCTGTCCTGCTACATAATGTGTACTCGTGATCCATCCCCAGAGCAACATAGGTACTTCCACAGTCTTCTAACTGAATGCTATAAAGCAAAAACTTCTTACCAAGGAACATTTTACTAGCACATAATATAATTAATTAAATTATGAAGATATTTCTTACATATAAAAAAGTGAGGGAAAAATACATAGCACCATATCTACAGTTTAAAAAATAGTTTACTGAATACTGTAAAACAGTGGTCACTATGCAGTGTTGTTCCCATGATGACCTAGAGTCTTCCTGTCAGTCTTCAGACGATCAACATCTACATCAGGGTATTGTTCCTTCAGCGCTTCTTGATCAACATCAGGGTACCTTTTCAGCAGCTGCATAACATGACCACGTCTCCGGCTATAACAACAAATACATGCGTCATCATTTCTGCACGACTTACATTAAAAATTACAACAGAACTTTTCTACATTATAATTACTGTGTACAAAATGTGGTGTCCCACACCACAGAGAATAACAATAAATAAGAATACCAAGGCATGATCATAACTCGAGCAAAAAAAAATTTTATTTGTAAATATTCTACGCTTCAAAAGTAAAAAATGACGTTCTTTTCACATGAATTCAGAAATAGTGAATATTCTTAGCTAAATTTAAAAACCATCAGTTAAATCCCCGGCATTCACAACAAAAAAAACATAAAAATAAAGAGATTAAGAACAACAATTTTTATGTCTATATTAAACATACCTCATCAGTTATATAGCAAATTACATTTAAATGTACATATTACACCCTTTAATAAAACATGTGTTTTAATTTTCATAAAGAGCATTGTTTAACAGAGTAGATACATTGAACAGACTTTAAAATATAGTAACTTATATGTACATTTTCCATTCATGTTTAAACATTCATATTTCTTTACCATACAATTTATGGTGGTATTATGATGTCTGCTAACAGGAATGACTAATGTGTGCGACTGATGGGAAGAGTCCTGCAAGGAATGTGGCCTGGTAGAGGTGCAGCGATGTCATGAGGGTCAGGGAAGCAAGAGAAAGTGCGCTACTACGCAAAGCAAAAACATTTACTGGACTCGACAAATACAATGTTGTTTCCTAGCACCCCAAAATAGTGATTTACGGAAGTCTGGATTTTGCGAATGTTGCAACTTTTTTCTTGCAAACATAAAAGCCATGTATCGTATTTCTGATTACACATCTATTGAAATCATACACAAATCACGGTAGAGTGTTTCCACCAAACACCACGTTTTTTTACCAGGTTTAGATAATGAACTCTTAGTACCTGTTTCACTTCGTACTTGATTTACCTTGTCTATTCATTTTGCCGTTGCTTGGCTTACACTCGCGTAACAGCGGCACAATGAGTTGTTTAACACAAAGGAAATGCTAAGATACCTTCTCTGGTTCTATGTCACGCTTTTCAATACCGTATTTATGATTTCACATCCTTTACTGTGATTTCGCACCCTTCACTGAGTATCACTTTTCTCTTTTTAGTTTCGCTAGAAGACACTGAATAAATACAGATTACAGTTTACAGTTGTCAACTGATCAAAGTTATCCATAAAGACACTAATAATTTTTATTACAACTTAAAAACTATTTAGATGCACTAACCTAAACAAACATTTACATTTGAGTAAGATATGAACGCACAGAACGTTTCAAATCAAACTTTACGTGTAAAGAAGAGGACCGAAGTTTGCGTGCATGACTTCTCACTGCTCAGGCCACAAGCAAACAACTGCAGCTCCCCCTTTGTTTTCAAGGAACCCGACTGCCACCCACCTACCACCCATACCCGTGTCTAGGGCTCTTCCCATCAGTCATGGACAGTATGCTTGTCAGTACCAAAACATTACTGCTACAACAAGCGTTGTTAAGCTTAAATATTCAACCATTAAAAAAGTTGAAGAAAAATATGAACAGATAAATAGAAAAGAAACGCAAATTGGTGACTTATTTATTTATTTAAGCTAAACAATTTAGTTAAAATAGCACTGAATGCAGCTAGAATTAATGTTACAACATTTGCAATACAGCTTACATATTAAACTATTAAAAATGGCATCCTTGCATGTAACTTAAAAAAAAAAAAAATACTTTGAAAGTATGTTGTAAAACATGGAGAACAGATGACCAAGATTTTCATATTTTAACATTTTTCTTTAGCTACGCAAAACCATACAATTTGGTTAAAACAGCAACCAATATATAACCGCCTCCCCATAAAATGCCTGTGTAGTCAGGACTCACAACTGGTAGCTCCAATGTGAAGGGGATATAACTAACACATTCCTTAAAAGGCCTATGCACAAAATGTAAATATCCCCCTTTGATGCATGGAGACGGAAAAATAAGGTTCACACTGTCACAGTCACTGGTAACTAAGTTAAATTGCTAAGGACTTGTTCTTTAGTTTCGCAGAGACTTAGAATTTTTTTTTTTTTTTTTTTCTACCTAATACTCGTATCTAAGTTTTGCTCCACAGCTTTGACACTAATATGTCATAATTTGTAGCTGAATTTTTTTGTAACAATGTACTGAAATGTTTTTCACATTTCGTTACCCAAAGTATCACGTTTTTTGGCATGAAAATAAGCCAAAAAGAAGCAAATTTTTTTTTGACAAATGGTAG
>PNEQ01000694.1:17883-30459 GCA_003012365.1 Medauroidea extradentata | reverse complement strand
AGTAGGGGAGGGTGAGGAGTAGTAGGGGAGGGTGAGGAGTAGTAGCAGGGGCGTCATTTCAGGTTTTTCCAGGGGGGGCAAGATTTTGTTTTCTGACGACAGTGACCTTGTTGCATCTTTTTTATTAATTAAGCATGTATAAATTAGATACTTTATTAATAAAACTTCAGTTTTAAATCCTTAAGTTAGCATTATTTACATTTAAAAATACAAAAAATATATTTATACACAAAAATTCCAAATCCAGGGGGGGGGCATTTGCCCCCCCCTTGTAGGCCCAAATGACGCCCCTGAGTAGTAGGGGAGGGTGAAGAGTAGTAGGGGAAGGTGAGGAGTAGTAGGGGAAGGTGAGGAGTAGTAGGGGAAGGTGAGGAGTAGTAGGGGAAGGTGAGGAGTAGTAGGGGAGGGTGAGGAGTAGTAGGGGAGGGTGAGGAGTAGTAGGGGAGGGTGAGGAGTAGTAGGGGTTGTAGCGTAGTAGTGGATGGTGAGAGGATTTTCTACCTATCAGTTCAGCTAACAGTCATTTGAACTCCTACAATTAGTAAACTAAAAGTCATTTATCTTAAAATTAACTTTGCATAAAGTCATTTTTCGTACAGTTGTTGGACCAAAAAGGGTTTAACTTTTCTGCCCACAAATATCGCTTAGCTTAAGAGCGTTCACGTGGAAAAATTTAAAATGTTATATTTGCCTGGCATAGTGTTAGTTTTATAGACGTTACTTATTACTATATTTTCCACTTGTAGAAATTTTTTAGCTCTCATAGTTTTCTCATAGCGGCACGTCAGAGTCACAATTTGCAAGTTACAGGAACATAGGTTTAACAAAAACCAAGTGACTGACTCAAATGAAATAATTTACACTGAAATTAGATATGATGGGCAATATGCTAAAAGATTTAAAAACACAGAATGGAATTCCTTTGTACTTCTTAAAAAAATCCGAAAGTGATGAAAATTTACCTCATTTATGGCAATTTTTAAAAAAGACAAAATGACTTTGTTGAGTGTTTTTAATTCTTTTAGCATATTGCCCATTATATCTAATTTCAGTGTAAATTACTTCGTTCGAGCAAGTCACTTGGTTTTTGTTAAACCTATGTTCCTATAACTTGCAAATTCTGACTTTGACAGCCGCTATGAGAAAAATATGAGAGCTAAAAAATTTCTACCTACGTTCCTGTAACTTGCAAATTGTGACTAAAAAATTTCTACAAGTGCAAAATGTAGACAGCAAGATAGTTGGTATCTGAGGTTGATTTTAGCCTACTGAAAAATTTTAACTTTCAACTTCACGTTGTCTGTTCCAGAAGTTTTGATATTTTGTAAAATCTGGAATCTACTTTATTAACGTAGGACTGATATTTCTGAAGGCACGTAAGTTGCAAAACTATTTAATCAAAGTAAAGACTGAGGTTTTTACAGAAAATTGTAAAACTACAAGTATTATCCATTTGCAGTAGATACTGCACATAAAATTATGGATTCCTTCATATAGTATAAAGTTTCCTTGCATATAAAAAATTATCCCTGTTATAATGTTTCTGAGGGGACTCAAAAAATGTTTACATTATAAATGGGAAAACATTATAAGAGGGTAAAATCCTATTATAAATCAGTTTTAGGGACCAAATGAAGGTAGCATTATAACCAGGAAAACGTTACAAGTGGGAACACTATAAGAGGGTTCTACTTAACAGAATTTTACGTACAATAGGACTTGTTATAATGTATGTAAGTTTGCAACCCCCCAGACTTAGTAAATGAGATTAGTTGAATTTTTTATACTGCGCAACTGCTATTCAATGGGCAAGAATTATGTTTATTTAACACAGCAGTTATGGTGGGTGTCTACTGTAGGTACAGTATATGATGAAAAATTCAACTTGAAAATATTTCATACATACGCAGCTGACATACCTGGACAGTTGCACCATTCAACATCTGTTGCTGCTGCTGTTGCTGCTGCTGCTGTTGTTGTTGTTGCTGCTGCATCCTCATATACATCATAATACGCTGCACCGTTTCCATCAGTTTTTTATCCAGCTCTTGATCAGTCATCGTAGGATTCTGGAAAACAATTCACAACAATTACCACAAATGCCTGTACACAATTTTTGGGAGTTTCAAAATACAACCAGTAATTCATTTATTCCCCTCCCATGTCTCTCCACCCACATTTTCTTGTAGGCCTACTAAGTATTTGACACTGTTCCATTTAGTTTGTTTGTTAATATGAGCTGACTCTATGTAATATCGTAGCACCACATAAAAAGTAATTACCTAAACATTTCCTTACACCCTCAAACGCATTATAAAAATTTAAAAAAATTTGTGCAATTTAACTTGTGGATAGATACCATTTCCCTAACATCTGATATTCTATACAGTTAAAAGTATTACGCATATGCAAATATAATTTTGATGACAGCAAATATTGTTTAATGAGAAAATTTCGAAGAGTTCTGAAGAGGATAAATAGTTTTTGATGAAATATACAAGCGCACGCAGCTCTTTATGATGCATTGCAGCACATCATTTAAGTAAAAATCTATTATAACCAAATATTTATTACTACAGTAGAACCCTGTTATAACATTACTGGATATAACATTTTCCTGCATATAACATCACTTTTCTTAGGTCCCACCATTTTTCCATAAAGCTTAATGCTTTCATTTCCTGCTTATAACAACACTGGTATTTTCATTTCCTGCATATAACATCACTTTTTTCTCAGACATTAACCAAAACTCGGGTAAAATTTTTCTTAACTGTATTAATTTTAATATAATAACTGAACTATAGACTGAAAATATCTGTAAAAACCAAATTAATGTCTGGGAGAGTGTCACAAGTGTACATTACAATGATAATAAAGACTGTGATCCTGAATATGACGACCATGAAACAACAGAAGACAGTGGGAAAGCCTCTATTGTACACATGTATGTATGTATTCATCATGTTTCTGATTGCACAGTAACTATAGCCTCATTCAATCTCATTATAGGCTTATTTACTGTACATAAACTATCAAATTTTAAGTTACTATTGTGTAATATCCATTCATTGGTGCAAAAATATTGATTCTTGCTTATAACATTTTCCTGCATATAACACTTTTTTTCACAGGTCCCTTGAAAAATGTTATAACAGGGTTCTACTGTTATCAGATACTGTAGTCAATTATGTATTGTAGGATGTTTGTGATCTAAGAGTTGCCCCTCCTACCCGAGTGTTGCTGGCTATATAGCTTCGTCCACCTGATTATAGTGTGTGTGAGAATAAATAACAATAGTGTGTTTTAAATCTTGTCTTTAATACTATTACATGGCACAGTTTGGTAGGACATAACCAGAAATGTATTTTTTGATTTAGTCATTGAATGTCTTACTGATTTTAGATTTCAACATCTCATGTGGAGTGCTTTATATGTAATTAATAGGAAACATGGCTGAAAACAGGAGCAAATTTAAGCTAGTTTTTGAAATTTATACGCTAGCTAATGTACTAGAGAATTTTACGGAAGCAAGAAAGATTGCCATTTTATTGAATTTTATAGGTAACGTAGCTCCAACCGTTTATAATACGTACATACATTTGCGTTTAGTGCTAAAGAAAACACAACACAGTTAGCTGTACAACAGTAATCCAAAAAAGAATATTATTACATGCACGATTTTTATTTCATTCTCTGTATTAACATATTATACCCATTAATACCAAATAATTGTGCGCAAACGGTAATTACAGAACACTGGCATTACCATCAGTGCTTAGATAAATTATTGTAGTGGTGAATATTTAATGTAGACCTACGTGTTTTATGAAATTTATTCAACTCATAATATAAGTTAAATATGTATTTAAATGCCTCAATCAATTCCTCACAACTTATTAACTTGTGTGGAAGAAGTTAGAAGTTTCCTGCTTAATAAGTTAAATAATAGTATTGCAATTAGTCTATATGAACATGTATAATTTAACCCTTTTAAGGTTTTCTGGTGAATACATATTTTTTCTGCCCCATCACTGAGACGTCTTAACAGGAGGTGGGGGGGGGGGGTGTGAGTGCGAGCGTGCATGTGTCTGTGAGTGTGTGTCTGCATGTATATATTGCTACAGGAAGTCCAGAAAAAAAAACACATAATAAGGACACCATGTGAATCCAGGGCTAAGTTGGAGGCGAACATGTTACTGTCAAAATGTTGTATGATGACATTTTATATGCAGGATGTGGCAACTAGCACTGTAGTTAGTCCTCTCTTGTAATCTGCAGATGTCTCACTTGTCTTACTTAGATTACTACTACTGTTCCAAGCTGCATATTATGGGACCAGGTTAAAATACTGAGCAGTCCAAACATGATTCTACGTTTACTTGACATAACATAGATGAAATAATACCTGGTCATGGAAGGCAAGAGGGAACTCTCCATGCAGTGTTGCCACACTGTGCAAGGAGAATGTCGTACAACATTTTGCCATTTACATTTTTGTCTCCAATTTAGCCCAGGAATCACATGGTGTGTGTATTATGTATGTGTTTGTTCTGGACATCCTGTATAAAACATATTTCCACACTGCGAATGCTATTGTCCCAGTTGAACATGTTGAAAATAAATGATCCAGTAAAAGTCCCCTAAATAATAATAATAATAATAATAATAATAATAATAATAATAATAATAATAATAATACTAATAATAACTGTACTTCCTAAAATCTAAAGTACAGTTCTGTTACCATCTGCCAGATGACAGCACCTGTCATGGAAAATATTTACTACCATAATTAGAGACACATTTCTATAATTTTCTCCCTTTTCCATGTTAAGAGATAAATATCATACTGTACAAATTAAGTAAAGTACAGTGTTCTTTTCACTTTGAATAACCCTACGAAATTATTTATGAGATGGGTAACGAAAAAGCTTACCGTATTTACTCAATTGTAAGCCAACTTTTTTTTTACAGTTGGACTGTCGAAAATCCCGACCCGGCTTACAATCGGGTTCAACCATTTTACACAGTTTCGACCAAATATAAATAAATACGTTTATAAAACAGGCAGTACACTTTCATCAGTACCGATAAGGACATAAACGCGAACCTAATACATAAAAACGTGCAGTTTTTACTAGACAGAGTGTGATCTCTAGCAATATCATGGCCGGCCGACAGGTGACGTCACCGTGCCGGCCGGCCCTTGGGCTGGAGCGAGCATGCCGATCTGGCAGTGTAGTCACAAGGTGTCCTGCGGTATGCGCGTGCTGCCCGTCCCCTACGCTACTGCTGTATTTGCTGCTTGTACCTACTTACGTAATACATGGTTGCTAAGTTTCAAAATGAAGAGAAGACAATATACAGCAGAGTTTTAAAAAAGTCATCAAATATGCCGAGGAAACGTCTCATCTAACATACCTGTACTAACGTAATTTTTTATGCCAGCTCATTCACATAATAAATTCACGATTCCATTAAAGGTCTAGTTCCGTATTTACCTATCTACCACATGCACATTATTTCTAAAAAAAAAAAAAAAATAAAAAAATAAAAAAAATTGGGAGCAGGTATGGCCACAGCTTCCTTACGCTTTGCCGGCCGGCTGCCAGTCTGCCTACTGTGCCAGGACATGCCGAGTGTCGTGTCGATCTACAGCGCCGGCCTGTGCTAAGCCGTGCCAAGGCAGCATTCCTCGCATGACGTGTCTCGCCCGCCTGGTGCCCACTTGTTTACCTACCGTACTTCGCGTCAAACGGCGAGAAGAAAAATCATCATCGGCTCTGAAGACCTAAGAGGTTAAAGGGCCGTAAAACTCTGTCATTATAATTCCGTGCGCAGGACCTTCTAAATTCGGCTTATAACTGGTGTCGTACTTTTAATTTTTTTTCAAAGTTTTGAAAGTTATGGGGTCGGCTTACATTTGCAGGGTGTCTAGCAGACATGAAAAACGGGGATTGTGCATGGATTTTAACTGTGCGGGAAATGTGCATGATTGTGCGGGAATTTATTACCATGTGCGGGGATTTTTTACTATCGCATTTATTTACGTAAGTTACTGTATTCGCCCATGTACCCCGCGCACCTTTTTTTCAAAATTTTGATGCACCAAACGGGGGTGCGCGTCTTACACGGATACAGTAGAAACTCGTTGCATCGTTTTCGTTTCCATCGTTCCGTATCTATCGTTTATTTTTGTTGGTCCTGAAAATTTTCCTATTAAAACATTGTTTAAGAAGTTCACATCAATCGTTTTCGTAAGTATCGTTTTTCCCGCATCCATAGCTAAAAAAATCTTGTCCCACAGCCCAAAATTTAGGCGTAACGATCGTTTTTAAAATTAATTTCAACACACAATGTAAATTTTAAAACGAACAGTTCTAACGAACGGTAAAAGACAATCATGGCTGCCCACAAAGTAAACATGGCCAGCTGATATTTACATTTTCCCGCGATTTATACTTTTTTCTTCAGGTCCCGTGTGCTTGCAAATTAATACTCTGTTAAATTTTCCCGTGTATCACATCATCAAAATTTCATTTTTCCCGCTGTTTACGGTTACTTTTTTCGCCATCCGAAAACAATATAAACACGAGACGTCAGTGTCACAGATAATGAAGGAAGAAAGGACATCAAACTTGTTTGTAAATAGAACACAGAAGAAACATCGCAGCAAAGTTGATCACGTGCAAAGCCGTAATGAAATGACCATGATAGCATGCAATGCTCGCACTCACGGCACAATAAATTCAAGATGGCGGTAAGAAAATTGCCGCCGCCAGCACTATCGATTGTCTCGAAGGCTATTGATCGCCGTTGGAAACATTTAATCTCTTTACATGCGTTCGTTTGTCTTTGCTTTTAGTGCAATTTTAACGGTAATATTAACCAAAAATTTGCGAAACGTATTTCAAAATGTTTTATTATATACAGACGGGTTTTTAATTCATTTATATTTTAGTGCAGCGTGTTTAGACGGTTATATAACGGTAACGCAATTTCACGATTGCACTCGTAAATACATAACAATTAAATTAAAAATAGTTTTTAAAAAATAATGATAGTAACGTTCCTAATTTCCTGTTAACGTTTTTTTATCTTCCGTGATTTACATTAGTTTAATAAATAATAATTTGCAGAGAGTTTTCTAATTTTTTGTCTTGTCAATCAACTCGGCACATAAAGTACAACTTCAGATTTCGAGGTTACGTAGAAAAGTTAGAGGTATTTTTTCTATGGTTAGAGGCAAGTCCACATGCATAGTTGGTCCACATGCATCATTTTTTTCTTCTGGTCCCTTGAAAAACGATCCATAGAGTTTTTATTTTGTGGTAGGCTTAATTGTTTTTGGTTTTGTATCCCTTGTAAGTTAACTATTTTTGTGTCACAATGAAACTTTAATTCGTGAATTTTAGCATTTGAATTTGTAAATCTTTTTATTTTTTTATATCCAATTGTACATTTAAAATGAGTGCTGCATTTTACTGCACGTATTTCTGAATGGAGTGAATTCTTCTCATACCAACACATTTGGAAGTGTGACTTTAACTACAATCCCTGTGTGTTTATCTGTTCAATTAATTGTACGAAATTGGAACATGTCTTGTAATAATTTGAATTTGGCATATTTTTGTCAAATAAATTTAATATTGAAATATTGTTTTACTTATTGCAATATTCACACAAGAAAGTTATTGGTAAAATTGAGAAGATTTTGTGGAATTTGTTTTAGAACTGACAATAAATTATTTATAAATTTTTTTAGTGGTACATGCGGTACTTAAATTTTTATACACCTGTACGGGAATTGTACATGAATTTTGTCAAGCCTATTTGCTAGACACCCTGATTTGGTGTTGGCCTACAATCAAGTAAATACGGTATACTGAAAAGTTGCATCAACTTGCTCTCATCCCATGACCAGCTTGTACCTACAATGGCCAACAAAAAGAAAGGCATCCTTTTTATTTACTTTATTTAACTATTTATTCATTCGTAGAGTGTAGGAACAGTGGTTACATCACGTAAACAGAAACAGGCTCAGTCAAAATTTTGAATGAAATTCAAAAGCAGTAAATGTTTTCTGTATTTCAATAATTCACGGCACCTAAGTTTTGGTGATAACTTTAATTGGCTCAGGCCCTTTGTTTGTAATAAGCAAATAAGCTGTGATAAGTAAATGGAAAATACCTCAATGCGTACATGACAATGAATGTACGGGCAGAAAATGAAGTCCAACGCAAGAGAGTTCAGTAAAAGTGGATGCTGCTTTTTGAGCATAAAATAGCTAATCAACTACAGTCTAAATATGCTTCCACATTCAATTCATGTAAAAATACTTCAGAATACAAAAAATCATGAATGAACACAAAGTTACATTTCACTACTGTACTTATAAACATATATAAAGAACTGATTTTTGTTAACTAGTATGAGATATTTATTATATACGATGGAAAAAAGTGTAAGATATGTGGAAATTTACAATCTAGTATTATGAAAAATGTTTACAGAACAAAACAGAATACAAAACAGATTATGGTATGTTCAGTTGGCTTACCTCTTTCCTAAGTGCTTCTTTAAGAGCCACAGAGTCTAACTGAGGCAGTCCTCCTGCTGGGAAACCTGCGGAACAAAAACCTGACTGTCAAAATTATTTTTCAACAACTCTCGCCCAAAAAGTGAGACATTAACAAGAAAAAACAAAAAAATTATGGTCGTAAACATGTTAGCATACCAAAACCAAAATTTTGCCACTTGAGAGAAATATCAGTTTATCATCTTGCCCGCTTATTAATGACATGCTTTTTACATATCATCCAAGAAAGTAATTACAATATATTGCTGCTAATTTAAAATATAAAGAATTACATTCAAACTAAATGTAGATTACAGTTTTATGACATAAAAAAAATTATAGTTCATTAAATTAAAAAAAAAAATTAAAACAGCATAAAATAAATTTTCCAATTTACTATGAAAATGTCATCCTTGCATTCTACCAGAAAACTACTGAAGATATGAAAAATGGAAATAAAATATGCAAAAAGTTTCATAAATAAAGTTTTCTGGGCTGCTAACAGAGCCTGAAATGTTATTACTGACTATTGACTCATAACAACCTCCCAAGAACTGAGTCCTGCCCTTCTTCTCATTCTCGAAATCCTCCCAAGCTGCTTTCCTCTCCTCTTCATTCAACTCTTCCTCCTCTTTGTTCTCTAGCAGGGAGTCGTGCTCATGGTAGTTGTCTATTATCTTCTCATGCTCTTTGAGCATTTCTGCCAGCAAGCGATCCTATATTAACAGTGAAACAACAAATTAACAACTTGATAACTCTGACAGAAAACATAACTTGAAAATAGTAAAAACACAGGCGAAGAAAGAATTAGAGTAATTTGGTCTTGAGTGAGTGAAGAGGTTTAGGTCAGCACTTAACGTAGAGGTATTAAGCACTGGTGAGGGGTGATATGTGAACATAGAGCAGTGCCGGAATGAATGTACAGGGGAAATGGGAAAACCCCGAGAAAACCCGCCAAACAGCAGCATCGTCTGGCACGATTCCCACAAGCGAAAATCCGAGGACCGACCCTGCCAGGAATTGAACCCGGATCGCCTTGGTGGGAGGCGAGAGGTCTAACCCCTCGGCCACCGCAGCCCCCAATTTGGTCTTGAGAACTTGTATGGATCAATTCTGTGGTGTTCGGGTAAAGGGGAGTAAGGGAGTAATTCGAAAAACTAGAAAAATGTGTAAAGTATGGGAGCACATTCTACATGTTACTTTCTAGGTCTGGGTAAAAGGCTACAACTCTAATTGTAATGAGAAGGTAAAAAATTAAATTTGGATGTTTGTATGTTCCATTATACACAGTATAACTTCAAACTATCTTTTTAGACTTGCACAAAACACTATTTTTTGACTTATACCACTTTACCCAATAAAATAATTTTTGTGCACAAGTGCTTAGCCTACTAATAGAGTTGACTTGCCTACATGCATAAAGATAAAAAATAACAGTACTTTTATGTAATATTTTTAGAAGAAACATTGTAGGCCTACTGAAATTTAAAAGATAAATTAAAATGTAGTAAAATATTACAATACTACTAAAAATTAGATTTTAGTACGCAGGAAACAATGTAAAACTCTGCTCAAACTAATTTTGGTAAAATAACACTTCCTACGTGTTTCATACATGAAAACGTTTGTAGAATAGCTTTACAGAAATTATGAACAATCAATCGGCTAATTATATTAGCAAATACAAGTATCAGTAACTAAGCAAAGTTTGCCCATAGGATATTTGCATGAACTGTTTCATTCAGGCCATGCTTACTTACAAAAATGTTTGTGTCACAATATTAGCAGTGCAAAAAGTTCTAGCATGAACCGTCGTAATTTCATCCCAACGAATACCTTGGATCCCCTCCACACTTTGGTCACATTAAATTCGGAATTGCAGACCACACCAAAAGCTGGAAACAATGTTTCCCCACTTGTTTTGGCCATTTTATCTAGTGTTCCCAATCTTTGCGACATTGGTAAGGATCAACAATATTTTTTTTGCTTCTTTAATTAACAAAAATAATAATTATTAACTTCCCCTCAGCAAACATTTCTTCTAAATAAACAGCGTCAAACGCAAACGAAAGGCATTATTCAACTTTTCATAGACGAATGCACAGTAATTATGTAGACGTTGAACTTTCGCTCGCTACCGCGATGTACACCACGGCCGTAGTCTTACACCAATGCCGCCATCTTATATCGAGATGTTTCCATTAACGCGTATCGCTACGCTTCGAGTGCAAAGTAACTATCTGCGCGAGTATGTCTGTGGCCACGAATGAGACGCCACACGTGAATATGTAAATATTTATGTTGTAAATATCAGTGAATGTTAGTTCTTTTACTTATATTTATTTTAACATTTAGATATCTGCGAAAACTGTAAAATCCGTAAATTATATTATGCTTGTAAGTAGGAACAGCCTTGTTATCACCTCAGATTATTTTAAGAAATTGTTTGAAATCCACTATTCGAAATTTGGGAATCTGGTATTTGTTTTTCGAATTCGAATAATACAAATTTACTATTCGGAAAATATTAGCACACCCCTACTTAATAATGCTCTCGTTTCATTCTCCCTGCAGTTAAATTACACATGTGCATACAGACAAGGTGTAAAATGATTATTTTATTTACTAAGCAAAAAAATCCTTAAGCGGGTTGTACTGTATTAATTCTCTTCTGCCATAGGTGATTTCTATACAAACACACCCGTATGAATGAACCACTTTCCTCCCACCAATTTTATTCTGGTTCTTTTTTAACATGGAAAATGTGGTAAATGTAGTTAGCCAGCTGATTTGCTGAGAGTACTTCAGTTTAGTCCAGTCATTCCATGCTATACACTCACCTTATATCACCCTTACCACTGCTCAAAACTGCAATGTTAAGCAATGACCAAATACGTACTTACATTCCAGAATTAACTAACCAATTGCTCAGGATGTCAAAATAAAAAAAAAATTTCCCCAGGATTAAGTTGCCTTACATGGCAGCTTCTAAAATGTTATAAAAATAGAGTTCTTACATGATACACACAATTAAAGTAAATTACATCACATTTCTGCGAGAAAATTGCCACTGCTCAAGAACATTAATTTACAAACAGAAGTTATTACAGAAAGTAAACCATTACAACCCAATATTGGTACAAACATTAAATTTTAAAATACAGTATTTACTCGTGTATAGCCCCCCTCCGTGTATAGCCCCACCCCCCAATTTTTAATACTCGATTTAAGAAAAATAAATATTCCTTGTATAACCCCACCCCTGATTTTATACTAGTAAAGATGCAACAGAAGCAAGGTGCAATGGTAGAATATGTGCCGATATATTTACAAATAAACCGTGTGTCAATATCAATTCATACCGTAAATGCAAACGTAAGTTTTACGACGTGCGCGGCAAATGCCGAGCGGCAGAAAGCTGACTTGGCAACAGCGCGCTGAAGCGGCAGGCTGGCTTGAGAGCACGCACGTAGCTTTGTGCTGACTGCTCTGTAGACAGAGATAAAAGAGATAAAAGATAAAAGAGCTATTTAAACCTTACAACCGTTAAGTACTGTATATGGCTGTAATACTGTTTATGCACCACCTCACTCTAAAAAAAATAACACCTGTAGAATGGCCTAGCGGTGCACGTCAACTGTACCAGCTGTGATCTGACCTTGGCGTCCCACTTCAAGCATCGATTTATTTTTCGGTCGCACAGCAACACAAAAGATTTCGCTGCACATTGCGGGGCCGGCATATCGGCCATGCTCACTGCGGGGCCCGCATCACGGCCACGCTCACTGCGGGGCCGGCATCACGGCCACGCTCACTGCGGGGCCGGCATCACGGCCACGCACACTGCGGGGCCGGTCTTGCCGGCTTGTCGCTTGTTTCCGTAAATAAACAAACGGGGCCGGTCTTGCCGCTTGTTGATTTCGTAAATAAACAAAGTAAAAAGGCCTACCGAAATTCTGTTCAACATCTATTAAAAACACCTCTTTTTTTTTTTT
>PNEQ01000694.1:0-16883 GCA_003012365.1 Medauroidea extradentata | reverse complement strand
GCATCACGGCCACGCTCACTGCGGGGCCGGCATCACGGCCACGCACACTGCGGGGCCGGTCTTGCCGGCTTGTCGCTTGTTTCCGTAAATAAACAAACGGGGCCGGTCTTGCCGCTTGTTGATTTCGTAAATAAACAAAGTAAAAAGGCCTACCGAAATTCTGTTCAACATCTATTAAAAACACCTCTTTTTTTTTTTTATTTGTTTCGTGTATAGCCCCACCTCTCAATCGAAACGTAAATTTTAGGTTAAAAATGGGTGGGGCTATACACGAGTAAATACGGTATTCTCTACTTTAGGACCAAACATGACAGAACTGTAACTTGTCAGCATCACTATTACTACCATAAACAGTGCCAACTCTTGCTGGTAGGAAATGCAATACTAGTGATCTAAATGGTAATTTATGAATTTTGCCTTGTTTAACTTTTTCAGAGAAGAAGGAGGAAGTAAAAAGAGAGAGAAAAAAAAACTAAGTTGTACTGCAAGTCATACTGTATTTACTCGAATAATCGTCACAACAATTTTACCAAATTTTATGTGTTGGGAAAAAATAAAAGTGAAATTTTTTTCAACATCGCTTGGAAATGCTAAATTAAAGAAGTTAATATCTAAGTACATTGTATATGCACCTAATATGTATTTATTTACAATACAGTTCAGACTGCAAGTTTTTTAGAAATTTATTGTCTGAACTACGTAGATTCTGATGCATCAGATTCATTTGCAGGGTCGTCGTTATCTGTCCCTTGAACGGTTTGTTCACGAAGAAATCTAGGGCTTGCAGCATCAATGTCACGTCACCTGGGATGATAGCAACATCAGTCCTCGACTCTTGTAAACTTCGCTTCATCTCCTCAACTAAATGTGCATGGACGCTGTCTCACACCAACAACGCCTTTTGTCTCAGTAGACTTCCTGGCCGTCGCTCCCACACAGTCTTTACACAGTCCTTGACGAGCTCAGCGTCCGTCCATCCCTTTTCTTGAGCACCGACATGTATGCCTGGAGGAAACTTCACTCCCTTACGCAACGTCTTATGCTTGAAAATTACGTAAGGCGGCAACTTCTGCTCGACGGCCGTCACTGCCAGCATTACTGTGCAACGCATCCGCTCATTCCCAGTAGTGCAATATAATTATACTTGACTTCCCCTTCCTGTTGACCATGGTGTTCTGCGGCACGTCAAAATAGACTGGTGTCTCACCTGTACTAGCTACCTGCAAGACGAGGTAGTCACTTGTTTGCCGCATCTGCAGAACAAAACGCTGGAACTCAAACACTTTGTTGTCAAAGTCCTTCGGTAACGCATGGCAAAGGAACGTCCGCTATAGTGAAAAATTTTCACGTCGCATAAATCTTGTCGCCCACCCACGACTGGCCTTGAACTGGGCGTGCAGTATACCCCGCGCAAATGCTTAGTTTCTAACCTTGTACATAATCACTTCTAGAGCACATGATCATTTATAGAGAAACACTGCACACGTTGGTTGTTCCTTAACTCACGAATGTACTCGGGTCACTTGCGCATCCACTTCAGGAAACTTCCAGCATTTAGGCCCTCTGAAAGCTTGCCTAGATTAACTTGTGTTCTTCAAGTTATCTCTTTGCTTTCGCCAGTCACAAGTAAGTTTTTCACTTACTGAAAATTCCCTTTCTATGGCCCAATTTCCATGCTCTTCAGCAAATGCAATTACATGCAACTTGGAAGCGGCAGTATACTAACTGTATTTACTCATACTTCTACAAAATAAACTTTCTCACACTGCAAATACTGGTACTTTCCACTCCAACGCGAACGAGATAAAACAATGTCGTCACAGCATCTTATCTTCCACACACTCACGTTCCTTCCTCCCACACTGCCAATTAGGTCATGCCACTCAAGTTTGGACCAACGATAAGCACCTATTTGGTGAAACCTAGACCACACGCCACATGAAAGCAGGCTGTTTCATTGTGATTATGTCTGTTCCATTTATTGTACCCGTATTAACTTGTGCGTGAGTGGCATACCGGTCGATTGCGTCTCGATCACCGTCAATAAATTAAGGTGCGACGATTATGGGGAGAATCTTAAATACCAAATTCATTATGGGTGCAACAATTATGCAGTTAAATACGGTAATTCATAACTACTGTAATATTTTTTTTAAGTTGCGGCAGTTATCTTGGCGAAGCGCGACATCTCTTTATCAAAGGAATTTACACGTGACGTGACAGGTGGGAATGGGTTGTATTTTTTTCCTACACACCTGCTCTCATTTATTTACAACAGCTTGAAACTTCAAGAAACAAACCTTTGGCAACTTTGGGGTAGATGTGGACGAAGGCTCTGGATTGAAGTTATACAGTTCCTGCAAGTCCGCCATGTTGTAATGCCTCTCAATCTGCTGTTCGTCGACAACACGGCAAGATAACGACAGCTTCGTCACCTGCCTGTCGTAGATCTTTTCCTCCATTGTACCCTGGAAGCAAGTAAGCAAGCAGTGATCTCAACCAAGTGTGAAAACAAAGTGACTACAGAGTTGTTCATTGTATCGTAAGCACTTGTGGGATCTGTCTTGTAAAAAATAACAATAATCAAAAAATGATATTTTGTAGTGGCCTTAGATGTCAACAATTTTTTACAGTGCTCACTTTAAAGTCTTGGTAAATAAATGGGTTTTGTGCTATTCAAACAATTTTATTGCACATAATTTTGTACTAAATGCACTAATTTGGTTTAAGAGTAGCAAATTAGAAACATTAATAAAACTAAACATTTTTCTTAAAGAATTTTCCTTGGGAAATCTCAAATTTAGGTTACAGTGTAAGAAACAGTTGTAAATGTATACTTGCATGTTTTACATTAGAGTGTCAAACGATGACTACAAAATACCTGGAAAAATACTAAAATTCAATTAATTTTGGAGTACTCAAGAGCCTAATCCCTTGATACATTAACTTAGCATTGTTCTTACAGAAAAATGTGGCTTCTACAAAGTTGTTTTACATAAAGTCTTGTTTTACAAGAACATAATTTTATAGACTTACTTACTGTACTTACACTGTTGTATGCTTGTTAACAAGTACAGTAGTGGAAGAATAAAAATATATATATGAATGTAAAAATATAACTAGAGTTTTGAAAGTGTCTCTATTATGAATTGTCTATACAATAGAACACTGTTATAACATTTCTTAAGGTACCAAAGAAATTTAGACTTAATAAATGGGAAAAATTTATTACAGGGCAATTCTCTATTGAAAAACATGTCTGTGGACCAAGGGAAGGTAGCGTTATACGCAGGTAAATGTTATAAGTGAGGGTTCCAATGTACTGTACACAATAGCCAGCAACATACACAAGAAAAAAAGGAGGGTGAAATATCACCCTTAAATCCTAAACTATGAAAAATCAATTATAATTTGAGAAAAATATGAAGCTGGATTAAGAAAATATTATGATTACATTCTTTAATTGTAATGAATTTTAATATGAAAGGTGGTTTTACTTCTGTGTTCTAATATTTACGCTATTTTAAAATTTGTTGAATTACTTGGTTTGGTGTTGTATTTCCCTGAAATTAAATCCTGCACATGATCCCTGATATAGGCCATTCGGAATAAAGTGAGCACTAAAGATTTAACCTTTGAAAAAAATCACTAGCCGTTACTGCATATAAGCCAACATTAACAACAGTTACATTTTTGTTTGTATGGTTGGTAGCGAATAACTGCATGTAGTCCCGTGTATTTTCTTATTTGAATACAGCATTAGTGAAACAACATCAATTGTAAACGACCTCTCTGTATTTAATATACTTAAAAATATTTATTTAAGTTCTTACTGACATACCTACTGACTGTATAATTTTATTTAATTAGCGGCAATACAAAGCGACGCAACCGAGTCGATTATCGTTGGCACACGCCGCTATTGCTTCGCGCCGCAGACATAGTTTAAAATTTCACCGACAGATGGCATCAGAGTTAGGTTTTCGCCGCATTGCGTCATTCAGTTCGTTTGTCTGTTGTGTAATGAATATGTGTTTCTGATAAACACATTCAACGTCGTCGTTCATTGCAGTATGTTGAACGGAATTTTAGTTCTTGAGTTGCGTGTGTCGTGTATTTTTTTAGTGACGGTTTTAATTTAAAAGTTCGAATATACTGTGCATGGATTTACGAGATTCGTAACGGTAATTAATAGCGCCGTTAGAGTAGACACAGAGAAACCAGTGTTATAAGACGTTAACTCGCAGGTATTTATAACTAAGATTACTACTGAGTATAGCATGTATTCAGCCCCCGTGCATTTAATGAGTACATATTGTAGCTAAAATTTATCGGAGCACTGTAACGTAAATGTAAACATTATACAAGACTATGTAAATAAAAGCACGTGGCAATGTTGATGTTTACATGTAGCGGAAAGATATAAACTGGCAGAAAATAGAAATTAATCAGGGCTTTTTTTAGTGCTCACTTTATTCCGAACCACCTATAATAACCACTATGGGTATGCATCAGTGCAAAAAAAGTACCTTTGCTAAAAATCTGTAGATGTAACAAGGCTTTTTCTGTCCAAAACGATACACTCTGAAGATGCTTTGAACATCATGAGATGGATTCCAAGACGCGTCAAAGATGATGACTCTGTTTGCTCCAAAAAGATTTATTCCTAAGCCACCTGCTCTTGTTGATATGAGGAACAGTCGAGCCCTTTAACACAAACACTGTAAGTTAGACCACTGGTGTCATGAAATCTGTATGAATATCATTACAAAATAACACAAAACAGGATTTCAAGCTCATTAATCATCTTATAAACACAGTATAGCTACCTATACCCATTTGCAAACTGGCAAATCTTGTCAGACTACTTAAGTACCCTAGTTTTTATTGCATTAAGTATATACCTACTTAAAAACAACAATTTTAATTTAATTAAAAACATGATTATCTCTGCACTTATTGTGTAGTAAAAAGATAATCACTTAAAAACCATTTGTGCAATAATCAGCTCTTGCACACTGTATTGAGTTTTTAGAGTTTGCAGCCTCCTATGGAATTGACGTTCCTTTACATGTCAGTCCTTCATTACACATTTACTGCCATATTTAAATGTCAATATTCAATACAAAAATTACAGAAGTTTCATGTGGTCTAGTGGACAATCATGTGACACGTAAAACAAACTACAGTAGAACCCCGATTTAACGAAATGCCACAGGACCTGAAGATGTTTACGCTAAATGGATGTTTCGTTTAATCCGACTTCATATTTTTTCACCCCTGCCCCCTAAAAAAGTAAAATCCTCGGAACGTTTCGTCAGAAATTAAGGTAATTTTTAAAGTCTATTGACTCAAAACAACAACAAAACACATTTACCATCAACAGGTAAGGCACAGCCATGAAAATAAAAAAATAAAAAAATAGGCGAAAAAACTTCAAAAACTTTCAGTGGAACACTCGGCGAGCATGCGCATGGTGAGTTAGGCCGCCCTTGCGCACGCCATCAACACGTGAGAAGTGATGACTAACACCGCAGAGCCGTCAATATTTCCGTCTCTCTCCCGCCTGCTCCACCAACAAAATTCAGGAAATTCTCATAAACAATAGTAACGAAAAAAAAATTATTTTTTCATGAAAACTGAACTAAAAGTTTGCGAGACAACTGTAAAATAATAATTAAATACGTGAGGCGGCCACCATTGTAGCTTGTAGACAGCCACGCTCGTGAAACAAATTCATTGGTCTGCTTGCTAAAAATGCTTTGCACTCGAGCATTTTTTTAGCATCAGAAAAACAAATCATTTATGTTTACGGTAGTATATTAGTCGTAAAAAGTCTGCATAAATAATATTAAGTAATTTTTTTATAAATTCGCTGGTTTATCACGGGACGCGAGAGTAAATAATCACGCTGGACACAACTGAATTCTATCGGTGATAGAATTAATATTGCATGCTGCACTACAGCACATTCTAACAGAGACTCGAAGCACTATCTGTGAATTAGTTCCTGTGCTGTCCACCGTGACGCTGTGTAGACTGGCTACCTAGATGCTGTTCAGTCGCTGGCACCACGTTGAGGATCTAGGCGCGCGCTTGTTATGCAACACAGTGTCACTCAAGGTAAATAAAGTATATTATGTAGGCCACTCCGGCCTTCTGTTCTCTCATCGGCTGTCCGCGTGTGACGTAGCTAGGAGGATGCCGAGATGTTCGCCGCAAGTAAAAAGCTCGCGCGCTGAATACTTTAGCACTAAAGACGTCAGAAATCGAAAACTATTCAATCTATTGACTTCAAATTTTTTACAGAATATCTATGAACTGTCCTGCCAATGACGCCATATGTTAGATTTCTGCATGTCCGATAGCTAATTTTTTTTTAAATTTTCAACAGTGCCCTGTTCACTACCGAGGGGAAGAAAATGCAGGGCAAAATATAGTAAGCGAGGAACTTTTTTGTTTTTGGAGATAGATGGGGAGTATCAGCGAACGAAACAAAGAGGAAACTATATGTATTAAATTTTTATACCCCTTTTCAAGAATTCTGTGCATGGGTTTTCATTTTGTGCCAGGTAGAAGTTGGAGAATATTTCACCTATGTGCGGGATATATAGGCGAACCGACCACAACATACTTCTCTCTTGGTTTATCTGCACAGAATTCATTACGTTAATTTTAATTATATATTATGCATTCGTTATTATGTACACAAAAAGTATTTCAATGCAAGTGGTGAAAGCCTTAACACCATCTATCAATAATGCAGAACTAGGGCGATGGGAACTGGCCCACCAATACATAACAAAATCCAGACAGCCACCTGGCCTCAACCTCCGATAACCACAATTCATTTTCAAATCTGCCGCCTACCTCTCTAGTTCACTTCCTGGCCGCTAGGTTAACCAATTATCGTTCGCCATATTGCAGTACAGTGTCTTCTCTTCGCCCGACGAAGCCACGTGTGGCGAAACGTAGCGATTCACGCTTCCGCGCATGTGTCGTCCTTTTCGCGTGTGTAACTGTCAACCTCCATGATACTCTGTGAGTACATGTTTCTATCTAATTTTAAGATGTAATTAGTTGCCTAGCGGCCTTTGTTTCACCATATCAAACGTTTGACTACAGTAAGTGTATACTCTAACGTTAAATTATCTGTATAACTACAAGAGAAAAGAACATAAATTTGTATTAAATAATGAATTTTTACTGGTAATGAGGTTTTACTGTACAAACCTGTGATTAGCTTCGTTGTTGAATGCCTTACAAAAGCTGCTGCGATTGTCTAGAGACGTTCCACCATCAAATCTGAAGTAGTCAAGTCCACGAACCCAGTTTCCAGAGTGATTACACAACGAATCATCCACGCTATCATTTTGTGTTGCTTCATCGACTTCGTGCAGGAAAAACTCAATCAGGTCGAGTGAAAACAATGACTGACTAAACACCAATCTAAAAGAAGAAAATTGTATGTTTAGTAACTTAAAGTACAGATTATTAATTTATATGTCAGAACACAGTATTAAAATACATTACACCACCAGACAGTGACACTACTATGTTTTTTTAACCCAATATACTGTAGTTAGTTACAGAAATCATAAGGCTCCTACTACAACAAATTCTTAAAATTCAAAATCTTACCAAACAGCAAGGCTAGAACCACTGTACTACGGTGGGTTTATAAACTCATGCCCCGTAAGGCAAATCATGTTCCCTAATATGAGATTACAAAATTCCTTATCAGTCTGTCAGGATATCTACCCTAGTTGGTTCACGGAATTTCTGAACAATGCCAGCACATTCCTGCACACTAATGAAATATTACTGTCTATTTTAAAGCTAACGCCACCATTAGTGACTCCAAGCGCAACGTGAAAGAAAGACTGTTACAAAAGAAACATTAACAAAAACCTTGCATTTCAATAAAATTATACATACTGTCACACACACACAGCAAACTTACACCTTTACTATATGTCACTAAAATTGAGCTCATTCGAGGTTACTTTACTACAATCTTTGATTTCGCCTGCCAATATGCAAACAAAGTTGAATAGTATCAAACATTACCAATTTAAAAATTGCTTAAACTACAAATCCATAAGAGCCTTGCAGCATGTAAAATAGGTTCTGTCATTTGTAATCACAAAAAATAGTGAATTTTCATTGAGAGACAAGACCCAGTCTTACCTCTACAAAGTATTTAATCGTAAATAAAATGTTTCCACAGCATATTCACTCTCTCTCTTAAATTATAAATAGAGCTATCTCTGCCACTCTCCAACAATTTGCATTTCTTCGTTTCTAGTTCTCAAGATTCAGAAGCCACAATTTTTTACTTTCTGCCAGTTTCAAAGTTTCTAAATTATATTTTTAATCTTCTTTAAGGGCTTGATGATATCTCGAATGGGCATTCCTTACTGAATGAGGCAATGTTTAAGCAATTCAATCTTCATCAATCAAGCCTCTTTGGTGTCAGAATAAAAAATATAGTGCTGTGCAATAAACAATTTAACTTTTAAATTATTTACCATTGTACCTTTATTAGAGGAAAATCTCATTTTGACAGTGGCATTTCCATGTGATGTAAGGAGAAGTTTCACAACTTTGAGAAGGTTTTCATACATCTCCTTCCCACTTATTAGCTCCAGCCAGAAAGTGTATACTTGAGCCCCTGATCTTGAATATGATTTTACCAATTCAGCCGTATGTGCTAGTGAGCAGAGAATCTCATACTCTGTTTTTTTTTAATAACAATGTCCAGAGTAGTTGTGGGTTGTTTCTTGAGAACATCCTTCGACGAGCTGTAGCATGGGTTGAAACAGGCCAGTCATTTAGCTAGCTTATATTTTAAGAGTGCTCTCTGCACAAGCTTAAACACAAAATTCTGCAACGCAGTGCAACAATACTTGATGTGCTTTTCAGAAACCTCACTTTTTGAAAGATATGCTGAAGTACCACATTCAAGATCTACAAGCTTAAAATCCTCAAGCACTACGATTTACTAGCATCTTCTTGCAGAACTTATATTTTATGCAGTGCAGTACTCAGAGTAATGTTTCCCCCCCCCCCCACAATTTTACTACAACCGTAAAAGTCAAACAGTCGTACAGGAATTGTGCCATTGAAAAATCTGTCGAATTCCGTCAAAATGACTCTACCATATCAGCCATATTTTCAAATACGGTAGGTATGTAATTTTGGCTTGAAAAGTTTATTTTTCAGTACCTCCAACTGAGTGCACTTAAGAGGCAAGATTTCTGCAACTCTTCCTGCAATCTTCACATACTTGTCCCAAAAGCAGTCCTCACACACTTAGAAGGGAAACATATTTGACCCAGATGCTTTAGTGTGCTCAACTCTTTAACTTGGAGCTTCTTAAAAAAAATTGAACAAGGCTCGAAAAACTCTCACTAAATAGTTGTCAGTACGTCTTTTTTTTAAAACAGTCATAAAGATGTTGTGACCTGTGTGTAATCCACACAGTATGAAATAACTACACGGAATCTGGAGTTACGTAACTGGTAACTTTCTTAAAGAAACTTAACAATTTGAAGCTGACATTCGGACCATGAATTGATATGTGAACAACCTTCATCAGGTAACACAGATGTCAAACACCTGGCACTAACTTTATTCACTTTCCAGTCCCAGAACCTAACATTCAAATCCGTAATTTATATTTATACCTGATTAAGACTTCCATCAAAGAATAAGAAGACGAAATACAATAATTCAACTCGTATTCTAATATGCCATGAAAATAAGAAATCTTGCCAGTCTGAAGATGCAGATTACTGGCAACATTTAATTGGGAGAAGGAAGAAAGAAAAAAAGAAATGCATAAAGTCATTAAGATGTTTAAATATGGTATGTAGAGACCCGTAAAAATACTGATTTTATAGCATTTTAAAAATTAAATTTAGCATTTAGAAGCATTTTCAAATTTTCATTCACTTTACAAAACTTTCCTTTTAAACCCATACAACACACTGAACTTTTGCATGTTCTTGTTAAAAAAAATATATCTATGCATTACAATGTAATGTGCACTCAGGCTACCCTAATTAGTAATATATGTAAATATATTTATAAATTGATTTTGTGAATGTTGCACAACTCAACAGTTTCTTCACTCGCATAAAATTTTTAGTCTGCGTAAATTTTTTCCACTCTCTGAAATAAATATTTTCATTCATGGTGTCACAATTGCAGAGAAAATTACTGCCGAAGAAATCAGTTTTTTTTATTATTACCTCCTCTGGCGAAGGCACACAAGATGCTTCCTGTTTATAACTGCAAGTACAGCTCAACGCCAGATCTCTCTCTCTCTCACAGAGAGAGGCAGAGAGAGAGACAGATATTCAGATATTGCACAGCGGGTTGCAATTGTTCTTAGTGAAGAAACTGCATATGTCCACTGTTAAGTCAGAACACGCAATTCTTGTTCCAAATAGCCAAGTCGTCATATCTACTGAGCCGAAGCTTTTTGGGGCTGTCCGACAACAGTGTGTCTGGCGCCTGCGGCGTACCCTTTATTGCTCTCCGGTCACAAGTTGCAAGCTGGCTGTGTGTTTATGTACAAGGAGGCTGATGGGGGGGGGGGGGGGGGGGGGGGGGGGGGGGGGGGGGGGGGGGGGGGGGGGGGGGAGAGAGAGAGAGAGAGAGAGAGAGAGAGAGAGAGAGAGAGAGAGAGACTGTGTATTCTTATTGGCTGTCTGGCAAGCCTATTCTCCCTCTTGTCAACTATACACAGGATCTATGCCCAAACGACAGGGCAGTGGGCCAATGTGCCCGGTCAAGCTGCTTAGGATCTAGGCGCTTGCCTGGAAAATCTCACATTTTATAGCAGAAATAGTAGACGTTCCCATTTTATCGCGGTTATTTCACATTTGTGAAAATTCCGGGCCTCTACTCAGTAACATTGCCAACATAAATAATATACAGTATTTTCTCATATAGTTAAAAATGTCAGTTTACTTTCTGTGTTAAACGTGTTCACCATCAACACCCTTAGACAAAGGATCAATGGCCACAGAGCTGATACGAATAAAGCCTTAACAGGGGTATTGGTTGACTCACATGAAAGCCAGTTGCAGCACATGCTGCATCACATCAATCCAGTTTTGACTCTTGCTACACAACCAGAGTGGTGAGGGCTCTACCTCAGCAGAACAACAGTGCTGAGTTGAGACGTTGGGAACTGGCTCACCAATACATCACCAAATCCAGACAGCCACCTGGCCTCAACATCAGATAACCTCTCTTCCCACTTTCAAACTTCCTGCCACACCTAGTGTGTCCTCTGGCCGCTAGGTGCACCGATTACCAACCTCCGCTGAACAATAGACATCAGTGTGCCTCCACTCGCCACCTGAAGAAGCCAGCCGGCCAGCGAAACATCGCAAGCCTCCGCGGAAAATGTCCTTTCTTGCGTGTGTTCTATGAACGAGTACTACTCTGTAAGTACTTGTGCACCGTATTGTAATATTATTATGTAATTAGTAAGCCTAGTGGCCTCTTCCCACCAAATCAGTGTTCAAGGTTGTGTTATAGTTATAATAGTCCATACTTAATCTTCATAACCAGAGGAACAAACTGGACCTCCAAAATGCCAACAATATTTTGATGCTCTATTGTGAATAGTCTTTCCAAGAGTTCAGCAACAACGGCAGGTATTGGTCTGATGGAGCAAGGCAACAAGATTCTGAGACCACAGACACCAAGCATTCCCACCACCACCTTTCAGGAGGGACGAGGAGGAATGGAACATGATACCTGGCCTGAAAAAAAGGTAGAAGGACTACACAGACCATTGATGGTTGCTAAACTGCCATTCAAGCCATATACCACATCATCAACAATCAGGATGGCACAGTACCAGACTCCCTATGTCGCCTACAGACAGAGGCGCTGTCTTATCTGGCCAGCAGCTGTGGTCTGGGTCCGAGGATCAACAAGGTTCTTATTTACTTGACAGTCGTATTACAAGAACTGAAATCTGAGGCACTCACACTTTGTCTCCTATCTTCTCGCACTCACGCAGGATAAAGAACAGCAGCATCAACTTGCCACTCTCTGCTAGATTTGTGAAAACACTGTCATCTTCTATCAATGGCTGCCACCACTCCTGGTACTTCTTGACAACCTCTTCTTCCACCTCCGGCTCAGCTTCACTTTCTGTGAACATATGCAACAAACACATTACATATATTCCACAGACACTGGAAAATATTTTACTGCATCCAGCAGATTAACGTTACAATCAATTTCACAAAAATAATATGTATTCTGCACTTTTCTCGCAGCTGGTAGGTACCATTTCAAAAACTAAATAAAATATGAATAGACCTGATTAAGATTTTACTAAGTTCATTTCTATGACGGTTTATGGAAACATATTGAAAATTTTGTTCCTTCGTAAGTTTAATTAAGTAAGTTGTGACTAGATAGAATTGTCAAATCCATTGAGAAATAAAATGTTCTGATAATTTATGACAGGTTATACAGTATAGATAATATAAGAATGGTGGGAAATAGGCCGCTAGGCTAACAAAGTAATATAACAGACAGAGGCACACGTACTTACAGTTGATACTTGTAAATAGGGACACACACACGAAGGGACGACACACATTTTTGCGCGGAAGCGCGGTCGTGATGTTTCGCCAGTACTAAACTGGCTTCCTCGAGCGGCGAGACATGGCACACTGCAATCCAGCAGCAGTGTGTGCTCTGTTACTTGTAAGCCTAGCGGCCGGAACGTGAACTAAGCACAGCGTGAATTCCAAACATGGGGCAGTAATGTAGGTCTGGTTGTGATGGCTTGCAATGAATAGGGGGAGGAAAAGTGAGTTATCTGATATTTAGGCCTGAAGGTTGTCTTGATTTTGTGATATATTGGTGGGCTAGTTCTCAGCGTCTGAGCTCTGAACTATTGAAAGAAGATGGCAAGGAGGAATCAAAGTCTTAGTTGTGGGAAACTGGCTTTTCTTGTGGGCAGTTGTCACGTCCAGCTAGGGCTTGCTTTGTGTCAGCTCGGTGGCCAATCATTCTCTGTCTTAGAGTGTTGGTGGTTAGGTCTATGTTTACATTGGAGCTGATATATCAGGTTTGTTGTAGCACAGTTGTAGCTACCTTGGATGGGATATGTGTGGTGTCAGTCTGCTGTTGAAGTGGGTAGATGGCTGATGAATGGTACAGGAACCACAGCGAGAACTGTTGCAGGGGTAGGAGCCTCTGGGGTTAACTGTTTTGCTGGAGGCTGCAGTTGGTGGGAGTTTCGGATGGACTAGTTTGTCGCGGAGTTTGGGTGGTCGTTTGAAAACCAATCTGGGGGGCCTTGAAAACAAGTCTTGTGTCTGTGGTGAGGCAGCCAGGATTGTGTGTCCAGAGTTCAGTATGGTCTTGAGTTTATTTTAACCTTCATGGTAAGGAACAACCGGGGGATGTCTGAATTGGTGGTTTTGGTTTGTGTGACTGTGTTAGTGATGGCACGTTGGATCTGTTTGTGAACAATTGGTTTGGGGTAACCTCTGTTTATGAAGGCACTGGCTATCAGGTTACATTGTTTGTTTAGGTCATTCTTGGTGGAGCATACGCGTTTTGTCCTTGTGGGAAGGCTGTAAGGTAGTGACTTTCTAGTATTGTAAGGGTGGTAACTTTCGAAGTGCAGATACAGTACGTTGTTGGTAGGTTTAGTGTGGACAGAGGTGTTGATGGTGCCATTGAGGAGTGTTAGTTCGACATCCAGGAATATGGCATGTGTTTTTGAGTATGACCATATAAACTTGAGTGGACTGGTTGAGTTGAGGCTATTCAGGAAGTCAATACGGCAGTTTTCTGTGGAGGTCCAGATCATGAAAATATCATCTATGAATCTCATCTAGCAGTGAGGCTGGATTGGTTGGTGAGCAAGGAAGTTTTCTTCAAGCTTTCCCATGAAAAGATTGGCACAGGAAGCGGCCACGCAGGTACCTCTTGCTGTGCCGAGATTTCTTAACAACCACATTCTGCAGATCAAGGGCACAGCAATGGGCACCTGCATGGGTATTCCAACTTCTACCTGGCAAAAAACGAAAACCCATGCACAGAATTCTTGAAAAAGGATATCAAAATTTAATATAGAGTTTCTCTTTATTTTGTCCGCTGATACCCCCCATCTATCTTCGAAAACAAAAAAGTTCCTAGCTTACTATATTTTGCCCTACATTATCTTCCCTTCTGTAGTGAACAGGGCATAGTTGAAAATTAAAAAAAAAAAATTAGCTAATAGTCATACAGAAATTTAACATATGGCATCATTGGTAGGACAGTTCAAAGATAATCTGTAAAACTTTTGAAGTCAATGAAGTCAATACATTGAAAAGTTTTCTTTGTTTCTTGGAAATGGAACCTTGGATCCTGCCCCTACCATGACGACTTATTCATGTTTCACAGGGGCGTCATTTCAGGTTTTTCCAGGGGGGGGGGGGGCAAGATTTTGTTTTCTGACGACAGTGACCTTGTTGCATCTTTTTTATTAATTAAGCATGTATAAATTAGATACTTTAATAATAAAACTTCAGTTTTATGTCCTTAAGTTAGCATTATTTACATTTAAAAATACAAAAAATATATTTATACACAAAAATTCCAAATCCAGGGGGGGGGGAGCATTTGCCCCCCCCTGTAGCCCCAAATGACGCCCCTGATGTTTCAGAGTTGAGACTTAACTTTCCTAGCATGGCAACCTAACCTGTGTGCTCTTCAAGCCACTATGCCTAATAATTAGCCTCCATGCACGTTGGCCGTTCTAAAGTGTTAATTTACAGTCCCCAGTCTCGTAAAATTTATTGAAAGATACGGAATGTAGTAAACTTTCCCAGGGATCAGAGATATCACCGTATAGTTACCAGTAACCCAGTATTGCTTGTTAGTCGAGTATCGTCAACAGCCGCAGTGCCTAAAGTAAAGAGGCTAGAGTATTGAAAACTTCTTGGGATCAAAGAGATGATCGCCACACAGTTTTGGCCACGAGTAAGGCCTTAATTCTTGCCCAGTAATTGAATGGCCCACAGTGCCATATAAAGTCGTATGCATCATAATATGTCCTGTGGAACTAGTACTGTATTTCATATAGAGACCACAGTGTTATAATGTATGTCATCAAATTGTGATTGACTCAAACCCATGTTGTAAACCATGTACCCAAGAAGTGTTATGGTATTCATTAAGTTGTGACAAGTACTGTAACTTGTGTTTGTGAATATAAACACCCTATGAAACTGAATTACTTTGCATTTCTCCTTTCATGAGATTGCTTGTGTACTAATCCTTGACCCTTGATATCCAATACAAGGCGAGCGATATCTACCTTGCCCTATGTTATGTAAAGATTAAACTCTGCGCTAGAAAGTAGAATTTGTCCTTGTTGGCTCACCCAGTAGTCACTCGCTGGGTAGAGGATAACTACCAACTACTATAGAAGAACCACACCAATTTCTCATGCCTTTATCTTAAAGGTCTTCTAGACACATACACTGCTCACATTCAGCAATGTTACTTGCAACCCATAACGCCTAGTGCAAGAGACATGCGTCACCTTCAGATAGAATTTTATGCCACAACAAACTGTATTCACAGCATAAGAAATTAGCACACCACTTATACAAAGTAATTAAGATATGTTTGATACAGGGAAACAAAAGCTGCTAGGCAACTAATTACATCTTAAAATTAAATAGAAACATGTACTCACAGAGTATCATGGAGGTTGATAGCTAAACACACGAAAAGGACGACACATTTTGCGCGGAAGCACGAATCACTGCGTTTACACCGTCTTCTCTTCGCCCGACGAAGCTATGCGTGGCGAAACGTAGCGATTCGCGCTTCCATGCAAAATGTGTCACCCTTTTCATGTGTAGAGTTGTCAACATTCATGATACTCTGTGAGTACATGTTTCTATTTAATTTTAAGATGTAATTAATGTAGTTAAGATAGTTATTAAAGTTGTAATTTTTAAATCTGCATAGGATGTCAGGTAACTTTGAATACAGATTGCATTATGTGGCCCTGTCACGAAAACTCAGCAGAAAGGCAAAATTGAGTTAGACACAAGTTTTCGAGAGAAACTACACATTCATTTAGAAAACCGATGTAGCAAACTTGTAGCATCTTTATTGGAAAGCACATGGTGTTGTAACAATGCTATCTATCATCTTAAGGGGTTGTGTTGCAGTATAAGGTAATATAGAGCCAAGTTACGTGGTGTCGTAGGAAATGGGGTAGCACATCACAGAGCAAAGCTGGCTTAGATGGCATCAAAGTGTACTTACTAGTGATTGGAACTGTGTAGTTATTCACATTCCTGCTTAGATGTGCTTACATTGGTTTCTGCTTGATTTCATGTACCGTATATCTTATCCTAAACCCCATAAGTACGTATTTCTTAATTTGTTTTGAAGGAAAAAAAAAAACCACCTGCACTGTACGTATCTGCGAACCAAGGGAAGTAGAGGGAGAGGTAGCGCCGTAACTCACCCTCCTGAGTAACGGGACCCGGGCCCTGCGTGGCGTGACGTCACAGGGGGTACGGGCCAGCCGGCCGGCTCTCCCGCTTGCCTGCAGTAGCTTCTATTTACGTGCGGGCGCGTGGTTTTAAATCGTCACCTTCGATATAGTTGTGAAAGCTTAAACAATATATTTTTTTTTGTGAAGGCTGCAAGTTGTGGGCTTTATTGTGCGTAATTTCCAATCGTCACCAAAGTGTCGTTTTTACTAACTCTGCTGCCGTAAAGTTTTTTTCTGAAAATGTGTGTAGAATACTGTTGTCAATATTGTGCGACATATCTTAAGGGGGTGCACTTCTTTTTGCAATGTTATTAGCTGAAGATATATA
>PNEQ01000692.1:19298-31359 GCA_003012365.1 Medauroidea extradentata | reverse complement strand
TCCTCACCAGACCCTTCTACACCACTCATTATGTGCTCACTATCACTACCAGTTACAATTTCACTAGGTTTATCTGCTACAGCTGCCATGCCTTTAGATCTGGTTATTACTGGTGCCATAACCTAGACAATGTTAATAATTTAACTTGTACCAAATTACAATAATGTTTACATTGCTAATTAATTTTAATTTTACATCTACTCTGCGATTTAAGACACTGAAAAAAAAAAAAAAAAAAAAAAAAAAAAAAAAAAAAAAAAAAAAAAAAAAAAAAAAAAAAAAAAAAAAAAAAAAAAAAAAAAAAAAAAAAAAAAAAAAAAAAAAAAAAAAAAAAAAAAAAAAAAAAAACTGCTGATACGATGCACAATTTGGACCGGCTCACTTTGGCTATGGCTACCTGCCAGCACTGGTAAACACTAACCTGTTGTTTATTTCTGCTTTCCTCTTCTGCTACTTTACCTTGCAGCTCTTCTACTCAGCGTTTTTGTTGTTCCTTGTTGACGTGACGTGTTTCCTGTACCGCCGGCGGCGACTAATACTTCCGCTGCCCTCGAGCTGCCGCTGTCCTGGCACTGGAAGGGCTGGTTGTTGTAGCGGGTCCTAGGGCCCCCTGAGGTACTTTGGTTCCCTCAGGTCCCTGTTCCTCGGCGCCAGAATGTAACGGGGCTGCTTCTACGTCTGTGGTGTTGTTTGCTTATATAGATATATAGAGGTTATGAGTTCCTGTTCGGGGAGGCAGAATGTAGTGGGTCTCCTACGTCGCTCTGTTGTAGTTATTATTTAGATGTTGGAAGTACGTAGCAGATGTCCCTGTACGCGGCAACAGAATGTGATGGTGCTGCTTCGCTCTGCCGTGTTGTATGTGTCGTCTGTAGAGTTATATATGTAGTTCCTTGGCACACTGCGACACGTGTAACGGGCTTACGTGCTTTGGGTTATTGTTGTTACTGAGAGATGTAGCTTACAGGATGACGATACCAAAAGAAACAACCATAATTGTTTTACGATTATTTATTTGCAGCTGCGATTGTGATCCAATATAAATAGATGTACATTGTCAACAACCAAAATAACAAGATTAACCGGTGACATGACCGGAGATAGTTCGCCCAAAACAACTACTCCCGAGTGTCTGCCCAAGACAATAGAGATGCACGGTATTGCGGTTTACAAACTTAGTACTCGTAATTTGCTTCACTCATCAAGATGGCTATACTATTCTATATGGTGCTATACCTTGGCACGCCTGGAGCTACTGAGTACAAAAGAGAACAGTAAAATTTTAAACCATATGAAATTTAATCAGAGCGATTTCGCCCCCGAGGCTTGACTTCCCCGCGCCAGCGCTCCCGTACACCTCCTCCCTGTCCCGCCATGACACTTCGACTGATTTCTTCCTGGGCGGACACTCGGACTTACTCGGCCAAGCGGCGAAGGGATACATCAAGATCCAACGTGCCTAAAAGCTGGTTAATTGACGTTTATAACCTAAAAATTGTACGTAACATAGATACTGATAAATTTACAAAGCATTTTATTTCATAATACCAGCTAAATATTTATTTGTTTATTAATTGGGGGATGTGCAGCGTCATCAATCTGTCGCGGATCAACACCTTCACGGAGTTTTGCGCCCAACACTACCACCCACGTCGATCGAGAAACGCCCTGCAGAGCCCCCGCATTCCAGCACGTCCCTGTTCGTGCCTCCAAGCGAGTGAACTCTGACCTGCCTGCCAGATAAATCCATCCAAGCACAGGCTAGCTCAGAGCTTATTTGAAATTTTAAAAACCAGCACTTCTCGGTACGTGCTTCCAAGCAAGAGAACTACGACTAGCCTGCCACATAAATCCCATTCCAGGAGAAGCAAGCTAAGAGGCTACTTGAAATTAAAAAAATCCAAACAAGGCAAAATATAAGAAAAGTTTACTTAGAAAAGTTGCTTGAAATTAAATTAGCTTTAAAATGAGTCTAAACACAACATAAATCCGATAACATTGACACGTAAAATTAAATACTTTTCTCTTGCTTTAAAGTTAAATTTAAAATTAAAAAGAAAATTTTAATGTAAATTTCTCTACTCGCATCCCCAATTAATATGTTGGATCCCGCCGTATACATCCTTATACCTGGTTAAGTTGGCCTACTTAATTTCTTATAAACAACAGAGAAAAAAAATATTAAGACAAAAAAAATTGAAATTACTGTATGATAAGAGACCAAGTAAGTGCTACGTGCCAGTGCACGTCACAAATTGATAAAACCCTAGATTAGCCCTCTGAAGTTGCTGATACAGTCGAAAGCCGGACCTGTACAGAGACTGCTCTTTGAGTGGCATCCACCCAAGCGCAACTCAGTTAGCAAGTGCCGATTGCTAGAAACTCTATTTTAATGCGAGTGTTCATGACCTTCCCTTAAGTTTATGAGAATTTTGTCCCTCCCCCAATAGCATTCTCGCCCGCCTCAGTCTGATCTACACTCACAAATTAGTATATTATTTGTCCGAGTAGGTGGCAGTTATTAGCAGCAGTGAACTGACTCTCATGAGATGGATGAAATGAACATTGTTGTAGGTGTGAAAATGGCTATAAGTAAGTTGGAACAATTTCTCCTCTCAAGTTATCATTTACAGTACAAAGAAAACTGCTATCCCAAACACCGTTGATAGTCAGAAAGCTGATACTGCATGGCAGCAGAATGTGATGACAAGAGTTCAGCCACATGCATTCCCAGTGGAATTCGTTGTTTTAGCTCTGGTTGAAAAGTAATGACAAGTAACCCCATCATGGTACATACATTGAGTTATTACATTTAGACATTAAACGTTAATGGTTAATGTCCTAAACATATACAAACTTTTGTAACCTGTTTGCAAACTTGCTAGATGGAGACGTCCTTATCTATATTTTTGTACCAATGTCAATAACAAAATCCAAAACTTTTAACCCTTTTTCTTTTTTACTCCAAGTTTAAAAACAAAAAGTACTCATGTGTTACTATGTAGAATTTGTTGGCCTTAATTTTGCCAAAAACTTATGTGAAAGTCATAACCCCGTCCTTTTCTATGAAATTTTGATTGAAATGTATGAACACAATGCAATAACAAACAAAACAAATATTTATTCATTTCCTGGTTGAAATGTTACACTTCTGTTGATGAAAATAAATAAGTTTATAATGTTCTTACAATGATCTTTCGTGCTCACCATTTGCCTTCTCAGATGGAGATGTAGGTGTGTCTGACGAGCGTGACGAGGTAGGAGACGGCTCAGGCTGTCTAGGGATAGTTGGTGGAGCCCTGTCTGGCCTAGGAGAGGGAGGAACAGGTCTTGCCTGTGGAGGTGTGGACGGCGCAGGCTCGCTGGCACCAGTGGTTGGAGATGTGGGCACAGCAGCTCCAGGCACAGGAATGGGGGCAAAACCTGCAAATACAACAGTTCATATTATACACATCCCACTATGAGAAGCCTGCTAACACACAGTATGTACAGTAGTGTTTCCTCTGTCTTTAATTTCATGTTACTCTTGTGCATACCATACTAAATCAAATAGAAAAATAAATTTTTGACTACTGTATGATGTATGCTGTACGTGGTTCTGGATAAAGTGAGCATTCTTAAAAGCCCTGCATAAAACACTTTCAGCCAGTTTGTAACTTCATGTGGCATGTAAATGCAAACATTGCCATGAGCTATTATTTACAAAGGCCTGTATGATGTTTACGTCTACATTCACCGCTCAGTAAGCTGTCGTCTACAACATACAGTATACTGGTACTCATTAACTATACAATGTAAGGAATAATGGTTATCATTAGTTGTATATTACAAATACCTGCAAAGTAACTTCCAAATAATATAAGTTTCTTCATATCAACTATTTAATTAATTCACTGCACTCCCGAGGCGTCAAGAGAATGTAAAAACACGTTCGTAAATAAAATAACTATTTCAGACAAAAAATGTCTACAGTATATTGCAGTTTGCCTCGTCAAAATGTAGACATAATATTGTTGCAGTTGCAAAGAATGGTACATGTCTCTAAAATTATTGAAAATAATATCTTGACAAATGTCTAATATAGTAATACTATTATGATGTAAGCCTAAGCATTTCAACAGTTCAGTATTATCTCAAATACAATACTCAACTAAATAAAAATTCAGGAAACTCAAAATATATACTGTATGCCATTAACTCCTCCCTTACTGTATTTACATATGTACCACCCACACAATTTTAGGGCCGGAAAATTGTGACTATTGTACATTACAGATTGCTTGCTGGAAGAATTTATTGTAATTAAAAAAAATTGAAACCCTTCAATATCAGAGTGTAGCTCGAAGCACTAAATACGCTATGTCAGCATTACTGTCAGCCAAGGAAACAACCGTGCTTACAGCCTGTGTTGCTGGCTGTCACCTACTCGGATGTGTCGAAATTGCGAGACCAAGCCAGTGTGAACCTAGATCCTTTGTCTCACTTGCCCAGTCTGATGAGCAAGCATCTAGACACTCACAGCACGGCATGTTGCGGTGCGGAGAAACAAAAGATTCATTGCTCCTCACAATACAGCACTATCTATAAGTATCGACAACTGTTAACAGAGTGCAGTAAATAAAGGTTTCGGATGAGTAAAGCTTGTGCCTTCTGTCGGCCTGCTGGAACATAGTAAACGTCTGCATGCTTGACTAGGCTGGACCATGCTGAGCTACTCCAAACCAGCATTTCCTTCCAGCTCTCACATGGTCAGTCTGATGACTGATCATCTATGCACCCACAGCACAGCGTGCAACAGCAGAGAATGAAGACACAGATAGTGTTTCATTGCCCTGTTAGAAGGAACTACAGTAATATGCACTCTTTTATTACCAGAAACTGCAAGTACAGTATACGCTGCAGTGGAGCATTTGCATAGAGTGCAGCCAACCTTCTCCATTGCCATTGTATCTTCTCCTGCCTGACATGATGTACGTAGTGTTGAGTAATACAGTATTAAACTCCCGGTGTCATTTCTGTCTCTAGATGTCTACATATTTTAATACCATAAGTTCATATTTAATTTTATTTATAAGCAAACAGCAATTAAATTGACATAATTTGTTTCTTAAAAGTAAGTTGTAAATGTGGGGTGCGAGTCTTAAACAGGGGCAGGTGGTACAAGGGTAAATACGGTTATATAAATTACAAACAAGTAAATATCGTTCAATTTTGATTCAGGGTTCATTTATTTAACTAACAAAAAACAGTAGAACCTTGATACATCATTTTTTAGGGAACCATTGAGAAAAAACGATGCATACAAAAAAATGATGCATGTATATTTTGTCAGTAAACACAAAATATTGAACACAACATAAAACTATGTACAACAAAATTTTAAACATTACATCCCGATAAAAACCACATTTTAAGGTGATTTGTAAAGTCCAAGACATTCTGCAGCATCCATTCACTGGGATTTTATTTAACTTGCACATATGTTGGCTGAGCTATATTACTGCAGAGAATTAAAATATTTCACAAATGAACTGTGCAGGAGCAGAAAATGAAAATAATTAACATAAATTAATTACCGCAGCTTTATAACCTTTCTAACCATAATCTTAAAACGTAAAATAAATAGCTGATTCCGGAAATAAACAACTTCAATTCTCTGAAGAAACAAATCTGCAAGTCATAGAAGTATGAATACAGTAAAACTCTGTTAAGAAGTTTCTGAAGGGACTGAAATATTTGAACTTATTAACAGGGAAAAACTTCTTAAAGGGGTAAATTTACTATTGTAGTAATGGAAGGGGTAAATATAATTCAAACTTATTATAGGGGAAAACTTTTTAAGTGGGAACTTCTTAACAGAGTTTTACTGTACATTATCAGTGTTGCCAAACTACATACGTTGCCCAGCTTCTCTTACTCGGTACGCTTTAGGCGGTCCTCAGACAATTCAGCACTACTAGTACGGGCTAGCCCTAGAGGTATGAGACCCTGTCTGAGTGAAGGAGGCTAGCGTCCCCTGGAATAGTGGCGTGTCTCGGGAAAGGGCAATTCTACGTGCCTCCTGGATGTAGAGAAGCAGCTTCAGAATTTCTTTTATTAAGGGGGAGGATTGTAAACAACTCTCCTAGAATAGTTGGCGGATTAATTTCTGCTTCCACTTGGATAGAGTGGCGGTTCTTTTAAGCATCTTGAGATCTTCTGCTATCAGTTTCTGGATGCGGCGATGTAGGAGAGCCTGGCGAGGAGGTGTCTTTATGGGGCTGATTAACTCTACCAGGGTGCATTGGAGCTCCTTCAGGATCTGGCTAAATCGAACGTGGGTGCATGGCCAGGCTTGAGCGGCCGCTAACTGTTGATAATGAACACTGAGTTCTGGTAAAGCTGGCTCTGGGCCTGGTATTTTAGTTAGTTCAGGAATAAGTCCTGTGGGGAGCAGCTCTGGCTCCTGTACTAAACGTCTGCAAGCTAAGGCGGCCTACTACCTTAGGCTAAGGTTTTCAAAGTCGTCGATATCTGCCTGGGTCACATGTAGTACCAATTCAGATATTGAGAGAAATGAAAACAGAAAAGAGTTCGTTTTCACTGATATATTGAGAAAAACAGTAGCACAGTTTATACACACACTTTACAACAGGTCCTTATAAACTAATTACTGTAATTATACATAATACTTTACAGACTGAAGCACAATAGAGAACTTTACTCATACTACGCCACGTGTTTTACTTTGCGGGAGCCTCTAACTAGTACTTCCGCTTCCAGCGGATACTCGTGGCGGCCGACCAACTTACGTGAGTGGGTGCTTTCCCAATGATCATAGCGCGCCCACTAGGGAGACCACCAGCTTGCTATCTTGTCACTAGGCACTCGGAAAAGTCAGGAATATTGGGAAGGAGGGTTTAGGTGGCAGGCTACCGCCACAACCCATAGGCATGTGGGAGTGAAGTTTGTTGAAGGTAATGGTAGGAGGGTTTAGGTGGCACGCTACCTCCACAACCCATAGGTATAGGGGAAGAAGTGCCTAGAGAACTCTGTAGGAGCCGAGCCCTATGAATCACTGATTTTCTGGGGGCAAGAGGTGCCATATATACCCTTCCGAGGGGCTGGAAGTCCCATTAGGCGAGTTGGGTTCAAAATGGTCGCTCGGCCTCTGAAGCTGACTGCTCTGCAGGGTTACAAACTGAACTTAACCAAAGTAGCTCGCCTCACAAACAAAACCCTATCAATAATACATGTTTACGTATTGCCGCTAAATAAAGACTAGAAATCACTTTAAATACAATTAAAAAGTTTTTAACACATTAATTACAATAATTCGTTCTTCTGTACACAATATTATTTATAAAGTCAGTGCACGTGGTCTAGGCAGCATGGCCGTGACGGTAAATAAACGTTACGTGGTTTACATTCAATGGGTACGCGAGTACATCCTTACACTAGAGTTTATCATATAAAGGCTTATTTTCACTTTACACAATATATACATACATTTCAATGTGAATGTTAAATATCGGCAACACGTGGGCGGCAAGTTACGTCTAACCTACAAAACAAGGCAACCTTAAAGGGAGGTGAGCTTTTAAGAAGACACTGTGGCAATGCGCCAACGTTGAATGGCAGAAGAACAACAAATCGACAATCACGGTGTCGCAAAACCAATATGTATACACTTAATTTGCTGAATTACACCTAATACCGCTATTGATCGTTGAAACGATTGATAGTTAAACCATTTGTGAACATTTTTTCATGAAGGAGTGTGTAAACTATGCATTTGTGTAATCTTAGGCAACCATACTTGTTGTTTTGAACGATAGATCGGGAAAAAGTAATTTTCAAAAAACCATAACTGCAGTCCAGCGTACCGAGTAAGGGAAGCTGGGCAACGTATGTAGTTTGGCAACACTGATAATGTATTCATACTTCTATGACTTGCAGATTTGTTTCTTCAGAGAATTGAAGTTGTTTATTTCCGGACATTGTTTGTATAGGAATTTTGGGGGGACCAAGAAAAATAAACTATGCATACGAGAAAATGACACAAACGGGAACGATGTACTGTATCAAGGTTCTACTGTACGTGGAACTATACTCCGTTCACTCTAGTTGAGTTCTGAAGTAAACAAATAACGTAAATTGCACTTTGCTAGCTTCTAATTGGCTCAATTTGTGCATCGCGCCGACGTACTATTTCCAACCGACAAACGTGTGTACAGTCGGCATCATAGGAAACAACAACGCGTATATATTAAAACAACATTGCGTGAAAATTTTGTACGTGTTATCGACATAGGGAAATAAAAATTACATAAAAACTTGATAAAAATATTGACATCATGTACAATTACAGTATATTTCAAAATTTTACAGTAATTGTCAAGTCATGACTAACGATTGTATTAGAATATTCTGGTATTAACGTAACGAAAATTTCGTACTACATGCAGAAAAACAGTTGTCAACAAAATGAGTGATTAAACTTACTGTAAAGTCCTCCTGAATTATTTTGTACTTCGTTTTTGAAAAATGACATTTTATAAACCACCAAACAAACTGTCGATAATTCATGATACATCTTGGTTTTTTTTATATAAAAGAATGCTATGCAAGATTTTTATTCTTGCCTCATAAACATCACCACAGCTTGTTTAGTAATGAAGACATATACGTATCCACGTTTCGAAAACCATGCAAAACATTTGTTCTGTTCACGTCCAGCATCACATAACTTAATCCGCAAGCGACGTAAAAATCAACCTACGCGAGGACGGAACAAACTAGATCAAAGAACTTTGGTTCGGACCATGTGGCCGTGGTTTGGACGAACTGGAACGGAAAATGGACGAACAAACAAAAAACATTCGCAGTAACCAAAACACTGACGCGTTAACGTCCATAAATACTTTGAAAAAAGTGATTGTGACATTTCTGACTTATTTTTACTGTGGTAATTATTACTGAACTAATCTTTTGATATTTTCAGAGTATCGTACATCTCTAAATACTGGCAAGTGTACCAAGAAACTCGTGCGTCAGTCGTTAAATAACTCGTGAACCAACTGTACGGACGTGTCGTCCGTTAACCATAATTATAGAAATAAACATATAGCGTCGTAGATTATGTTTGCAACGTCTGTATATTTTAGATATTTGTTAATAAAACTCTCTCAAGTGATGGAGTGGTAAATTTGTATGTACACGACAGATAACAAAGATCTATTTCTTATGCAAGATCACAGTGCACAGCGGTCAGCAGCCAATGAACATGTTTGTTTATAATTTGCTTTGTTTATCCTAAAACTCAATTAAGAGTGAACGGAGAATACAACACGTAATTTGCTGCCAACCATACAAGGAGTGAGGAAACCACTATTAATGTTGAATTATATTCAGTAATGCCTAGTTTTTTTTTTTTTCAAAGGTTGAATCTTCAGTGCTAGCTTTATCTCGAATGGCCTATTTTTTTCTCAGCAAAATGTGGTAAATAAGGGTGTTGATAAATTATGCAAGTAAACACATTATTATGTCCAAACAGTGTAGGTACATACGGTAATTTACCAAAATTCTACAAACTTGTACTGCAAACGGGAAGTAAGATGGGAGTTAGGTTTACCTGGTGGTGTAGGCAGCTCATCGACTGGTATCGGCTTCCCTGCCTTGTGAAGCCTCATCGCGTTCTCGTACTGCTTGACAATTCGACCCATTCGTCTGGCCTTGCTTGAGTTGCCTTCATCTTTGGCAGCTTGCTCTGCACTGCGATACTTGGTCAGCCGCTGCTCCAGAGCTTCCATCACCGTGGCTGGAGGTGGCGGTGCTTTGAACAGCTCTACTTCGTCTACTGCAAGAACCAAATAACAATATTGCAGAAGAACTATGGAAATACAGGAACCAACAAAACATTACTTGCCGAAACAAAGTAGTTATAAGGCATTCTCAATATTGAAATTTTAGTGGAAATACATATTTACAATGTTCAAACTTAAGGGAATGGAATGGCATACGTTCTTAAAAATTATTTATTTGCATAAGGATATGAATTTTAAATTAAAAACTGTTCTTTCCAATGCCATCTCCTGACTGAAGTGATTTTACCATAATATTATTATAGAACATCAGCCTAATACAATGTACAGCTTATCAATAATTTATTCAATATTTTGTATTAGGTATACTACGTTTCAAATGACTTCAGTCAATTATAACAGTTCTTTGGGCACTTTCTGTTAACATTCTGTAAAGTTAGTGACAATGTAAGATGAACATGGATAACTAGGGTTTCAATTTAAAACAAACATATTGCCAGACACTGCTTCATACACTACAACACAAGAAAAGAAATGCCCACAGAACCATCAAATTTAACTGAAGTTATACACAATAGAGTATATAACACTTCTGTTTAAGAACAAACGGTTCCTGACACGTTCCAACTTACAGAATAATGCCAAGTACAGTATGTACCTGTAGGCTGTCCATCAACAGCAGGCTGAGTTTCTTGTGCAGGAGTCTGTGGATCTGAACTCTGTTGTGTCTCAGTATCCTGCTTCTGTGGTTCTGCAGCTCCTCCGCTTGCCCCAGAGTCAAATCCTGGTGGTGGAGGTGGCATCTGACTCAGATCCACTGGCTGCCCACTGCTCACAGCAGCTATCACTCGTTCAAATTGCTGTAACAGATTAATCACATTTGTAGAATTCAGTAACAGGCATAATGTTTTTCCTGTTGGCTGATCTTCAAATGTTACACTACCAATATTGTATCTATAAAGTCTAGCTGTTCAGAAAAAAAAGTATATGTATATAATATATACATACATACATTTTTATTGTAATTTTAATGCTCCCCCCCAAAAAAAATCTTTGCATGTGAACCAATCCTTTCCTTATTTACAAGAGCAATGTAACGTGTTATCCTTGGCACAGTTGTAATTAAGACATAGATAAAACTAGTAACGTTCACAGCACATGAAAAACCAGCCAACAGTGTATTATATACCACAATGTATAATAAAACAACCAAATAAAGAATTTTTATATGCAAAAAAAGATTCCAAGGAAAAAATAACATTGTTCAAGAAAAGAAGATGTAATAGATTTCACCTATTATGTCAATGAAGACTCTTTTGTAAGAATGTTAAATTTAATTTTTTTGTTTGTAAATACTGTATATATATTCCAGCAGTTACATAAATGTTGCCTGCATAAATTCAGTCAGACAAACCTGTTTAGTTTTTTTAAATTGTTCAACACACTGAATAATACAATTAAAAAATTATTTCATGTTTTTTTTTTAAGTCAGATTTTCATGTTTACCAGAGTATTAAAAATAAAGGAACATTGTAACACAATGAAGTAAACACTAACACCTAACTACAAATAAACCAGAAAGAGTTGTGTACAAGTACTCTCAGGATGGTACTTGCAGATAGAAACACACACACACAGGACGAACACATTTCTCCGCAGACACGCAGTCTCAACGTTTCGCAGACTACATCTGCTTCATCAGGTGAGTGGAGGCACACTGAAGTCTATTGTCCAGCGGTGGTTGGTAATCAGTACACCTAGCGGCCAGAGGGCGAACTAAGGTGCGGCGGGAAGTTTGAAATAAGGGTTTGTTATCTGAGGTTAAGGCCAGGTGTGGAGAGTCAGTTCTACATCCAATGGAAAAATTGAAACAACTGTCCATACCAAACCAACCAATAGCCTGCTGTACCTCCACTTTGACAGCTACCACCCATACCACGCTAAGAAATCCCTGCCATACAGCCTCGCTACTAGAACCAAACACATATGTTCCACCCAAACAGACCTTAACAAACAGTGTGAACAAATAGCCAAGGCCTTCATAAACAGAGGTTACCCGAAATCACTGGTACACGAACAAATACAGCGAGCCACTACAACTAGTGACGACTCAACCAAGCTTGGCAATTCTGAAATCCCCCTGGTTGTCCCATACCACGAAGGTCTGCACAAACTCAAAACAATACTGAACTGTGGGCACAAAATCCTGACCTCCTCACCACTCACCCAAAACTTGCTCACTAAACCACCAAGGCTGG
>PNEQ01000692.1:0-18298 GCA_003012365.1 Medauroidea extradentata | reverse complement strand
CAAAATCCAGACAGCCACCTGGCCTTAACCTCAGATAACAAACCCTTATTTCAAACTTCCCGCCGCACCTTAGTTCGCCCTCTGGCCGCTAGGTGTACTGATTACCAACCACCGCTGGACAATAGACTTCAGTGTGCCTCCACTCACCTGATGAAGCAGATGTAGTCTGCGAAACGTTGTGACCGCGCGTCCGCGGAAAAATGTGTTCGTCCTATGTGTGTGTGTTTCTATCTGCAAGTACCATCCTGTGAGTACTTGTGCACAACTCTTTCTGTTTTATTTGTAATTTGTAGCCTAGCGGCCTTTCCCGCCATTGTACTATACACCTAACGTACAGGATGCTAAAGATAGTTTACATATGTCTACTGCATGCAGTACAAAGCTTTCAGTTTAAACATTTTCAGAAAATACAATTTACGGGACATATTTACCCATACCACCAGCACCTTTTTTCTCAAAAAGTAAAATTGAAAAGTTGAACTACGGGTCATACAGCCCACTCTGAGACGTGCTGAACTTGCGCCGGGCTGTGCCAAGCTGCACCAATACAGCATGCACCTAAATCCTTTTCCTTTCAGCTCTTGCGCACCCAGTCCTATGAGTGATCATCTAGGCACTCACAGTGCTGTGTGTTGCAGCGCTAAGAACCAACATCGAGATAGTGCTTCATTGCTCCACCTGAATGAGCCACAGTACAGCATGCTCTGTACGTACCGACAACTGTACAGGGTGCACTACACGCGACACTTGTGGTACATTCTCTTAGTTTGTCATCTAGCATGGCATGCCAGCTGTCACCATTGCTATTGGTTTATCTTCCCTGCGATGTAAAGCAATATTTATACGTACATACTTCTGGGGCATTACATCATTCTTAAGAAGTCATCTATAAATTTGATCAAGTATTATTTAATGGTATTTAATTATGTTTTTTTTAACAAAAGGCAAATTAAAATTGTGGAGTGCGTGTCTCACATGGGGGCAGAAGGTACATAGGTAAATACACACAGCTATCAACGACACTGTTCATGATGCAAACATAGCCAACCATTATGGACACTAATTATACGATCATCACGCTGAGTCGTACCTTTGCTGTACGAATGTACTTGATGGCAGACTGAGCATCTCCAGTTTTCTTAGCCTGCAGTGCTGCCAACTTATACTGATCCCTCCTCGTAGTCAGAAGTGTGAGCAGGTTTTGATCCACTTCTGCAGGAGGTGGCCGAGATTCAGTGTCATCTGCAACAGGCTCAGTGTCGTCTGCGACAGGCTCAGTGCTGTCTGGCTGAGGTTCAGCACTTGCCGGGCTGGGTGGCAATGGAGCCGGACGATGTGGGGCAACATTCTCTGCAACACATTTATACTCACCCATTCAAGACCCAATTGGGTGGATAAATTCAAATAAACACAAATTCCAATACAAACTGCTGATTCAAAAGTTTGCGAGTTCCAATTCTGTTTGTTCAGAGTTCAATACATTGAAAATTTTTATCCTTGAAATGGAATATATTTCAGTCGATTTTGTTAAGAGTATTTCTTATGTGCTCCAGCATTTGTAAGGTTTGTCTTCATATACAGTAATAATATAATCCTCTCATTTATTTTAAACCATTAATTTCAATTTTATGTACAATACAGTAACTTAAAGAACCCTATAATTATCTGTAATTCTGTTATCTGAAGGTAACCTGAAGTGCAGTAAAAATGGTTTTAATTTATACCTTTAGGCCGTTAACGAGGCTGAGAATCATACTGCTGGGCAAATTATAGCACTGTGTGCTGTGTAAAAGCTATACACACTAATTTTTCATGAATCACTAAATATTCCACTTATGTTAAGTTTGTAAAATACAGATGAGTAAAAAAGAATACCCCAACTTTGAAGGTCTGTACAATCACAACCAAACAACTTATAATGTTGTGCGACCACTCAAAAGAACTGTGGAACAATGACATTTTTTTACCATACCTTTATAAATGTTCAATTACTAATGATACTTTCTGGAGCCAAACCTTATGTGGGCACGTTGTTTTGTCACTATTGTTATGGTCCATGGTGTGAAACGACTCGTGAAAACAACTAGTGAAAAATGACTTGTGAAAAGAAAGAAAATTATGAGACTTCAGATACTGAAACGTGAGTACTTGTGCTTCGGTCTTTTGTATATACTGATAGTCTAGCGGCCTCTTCCTTTCTTTTACATTTATAAATGTTCAATTTAACCACCATGAGCAACATAACCAACATCGACAAATTGATGCGATACTCTAACTCGTTCCACACTCGTCAGCACATATGATGTGCATGTCATCCAGAAGCCTTGGTGTGAGGTAGTGAGGGGGAAGAGTAAGCCTATGGTTTCATTTGTGCCTCGCTAGAGGACACTGAGAGCTACCTTCGTTGCACTACGAGCATGTGTGGAGTGTTAGTCAGCAACAAAATGGCGACGGAACAACAGAAGGCATTCTGTATCATTAGGTTTGCGAAATATGAATTGAATCGGTGACGACTGTTCAACGGAAATTCTGTCACACACACGGATATCGTCAACCTGATAGGTGGAGTATCCTACGGTGGTTTCATCAGTTTCGTGACAAAGATTGCCTGTGCAAAGGCAAAAGTTCCGGGCGGCCGTGTGTGTCAGACAACAATGTGCAATGGATTCAGCAAGCGTTCACACTGAGTCCACGGAAATCAACTCGAGGAGCTAGCCAGGAAATGACATTCTCTCAATCAACTGTGTTGAGAGAAAGTGTTGCAGAAGCAATTGCTGTACAAACCATACAGGTTACAGCTTGTGCAGGCTCTTACTGAAAGGGACAAAAAACTGAAACTGATTTCTGCACTGACATTCTTGTCCAGAATGAGGTTGACAATGCCTTCGTCTCAAAGCTGGTGTTTAGTGATGAGGCAACGTTTCACGTCAACCGGCATTACGTGAGAATATGGGGCCAAAAGAATCCACATGAAACCACCGAACATGAGTGTGCTTCACCCAAAGTGAATGTGTTTTGCACTGTATCGAGAGACTGTTTTCGGCCCCTTCTTTTTTCAAGAGTCCATTGTTACTAGGATTTCTTACTTGGACATGCTTATCGAATGGTTATTTCCTCAGTTATAAGAGGTGGCAGGGGACTTCATTTTCTAGCAGGATGGTGCACTACCCCATCAGCACCTAGCTGTTCGCGACTACCTGAACGAGACGTTGCCACAACGCTAGATTGGTCGCGGAGCAGATGGTGACCGGCCACTTCTTCACTGACCCCAAGGAGCCCAGATGTCACCCCATGTGATTTTTTTCCTGTGGGGGCAACTCAAAGGATCTCGTGTTTGTTCCACCACTGCCGGCTAACATTGCCGAACTCAAAACAAGAATTACGGACGCCATCCACACCATTACACCGGACATGATGGCACGAGTGTGGAACGAGTTAGATTATTGCATCGATGTGATTCGTGCTGCTCAAGGCGGTCACATTGAACATTTATAAAGGTATGATACAAAAACTTCATTGTTCCAAGGTTCTTTTGAGTTGTCATACAACATTGTAAATTGTTTGGTTGTGATTATACAGACCTTCAAAGTTGAGGTATTACCGGTATTTTTATTACTCAACCTGTACATCAATTCTGTGAAAAATTGCAAAAGAAATGCACAAGTTTTTATGCATAGCATGGTAAAAACACCTGTAACGTTAGAAATTAATGGTATGTGAATTTATGGAAACAATTTTTGACTGCAAAAGCTAAAGTTTCTACCAGAAAAAAAAAGTTTATTTATTTCATATAAAATAATTTTTTGCAGCAACGTGCTGGTAAAATAGAGTCTATTTTAAACGAAGTGCCAGATAAACCCCGAGTGAAATTGGGTAGAGTAATAGTGACTGCTTACAATTGCACTGAAGTGTGGCAGCATTTCTACATACCAAATTTTCACACTTCATCAAGGTGGGTCAAAGAAGTACAGAAACAAGTCTACCCCTCATTTTCGACATAAACTGAAGTCAAGAAGTAAAACTATTTTTTGGCTGGATTCCAAAAATAAACAGCCAGGCAGAAGAACTGATTGACAATACAATAATTCCTCAATTTAGCCAGTGTTCTATATCTAGAAGACTTAAGAACAAAAGATGTAAACCTTCACACTACCTGCATTGTGTAAGACATTAAACAAATCCCTTTCTTTAAAAATTAATTAACTCTATTATCAAATAAATTTACACACTGAGCACATACAATTTTTAGGAAAAAGTGTTTCATAATAATTGTATTTTAGACTATGGCCTGCCAACATTTGATAACACAATGTACAAATATGGAAGAAGTACTTTAAAACAGCACTAATGACGTGTGTATTATCTGACCACTAACCTGCGACAGTAGGAGGAGCAGAGCCATTTTCATCAGAGGCTGGCGGCACATTTGCAGGTTTGTGTAACTTGACTGCCACTGGCGGTGGTATGTCCTCCTCATTAACCACCCTCCCCGCACGGGCTGCTTTCAGCTGGTCAGTCAAAGTTTTGATGCCCCGACCAAACCTACAAGCAGAAACTCACAGTAAGTTGCAACTGCACACAGACACAAACATGGTGAAGGTAACATGCACGTCATCTGCCATGCAGTCTTCAAATAATGTCAAATGTCACAGACAAAAATACAGGTCCCTAGCAAAACTACAACAGAGTTACATAGTTTGATACAAACTAAACAAATACAGATGTCATCAAATGCTTTAATTCTTAAACAATAGCAATAGGTAAACACAGTAAAAAGAATTATTATTATTATTGTAATTTATAAAACCTTTATGATCACAGACCGCTGACCACAACTGCTTCACATTATACTGTACTTCACAAAAATAGAATTACATCTGAGGTTGCAAATTAACTTAGCATGACAATTCAACAACAGAAACATGTACAACAGATGTAGATGCCTCATTATGGTGTGGGAAAAATTATAAACCTTAACGAGGAAGTCAGCTAGCCTTTCAAATTTATTAATCTTTAGGAGTAGAATGTATTTGAGTTTCATTACTAAAATTCTTGCTACGTTAAAGCAAAGAGTTAAGACTCTGAGGTTTATTTAACATTAATATTGATAAATGCCTGTACATATTAATCTACCCAGTATAAACGCTGTGAGTAGAATATTGTGTGATTACTTTGGACGGTTTCAGATGCTGTAACAACACTAGCACACAATTAGTTGTATCATCAGAAATCCTATCAGTACATACGTTATGCCCAAACAAAGTTACATTATCAGAAATATAGCAAATGACGATCATGATAAAAATACATAAATTCAACATGGCAATACTACTTCCCCCATAAGTTCTTTTCTTTGAACACAGATAAGATACAATGAGGAGAAAAAATTTCTTAAAATTAGTTTTAAAAAAACCTAAATACAGAATTATTTTTTTCTTTAAACACATAAGTTACAATGATGAGGGAAAAATAAGATTTCTTAAATTTAGTCTTAAGATCACCTTGTTATTACAAAGTGTTTCTGTGATAAAACATATTGCAATATTTAAACTTCTTTACAGGAAACTACTGATAAAACAATCATAAAATTAATTAACCCTTTCATAAAAATATTTTATACCAGTGGAGAGTTTTTATTTATATTCTTTACAGCAAAGCTAAGTAGTATTCAATTTCCATGAATTATGTAAAATCATTCAATCTGCAAATCTGATTAGGCTACCATAGTTAAAACCATTAATAAAAAAATATTGTAGTCATTATACAGTAAACGCTCAACTATCCATGTTAATTAACGTCTGACAATGTACGGATCAATGGGAAAAACAGATAATCCAATAACATCCCATTCTACAATAATTATACTAATAACAATAATAACATGGAATAAATTTTTTATTTACTCAAAACACCATAACAATGTATAGTTTTGCCTACAGATACCATGTTTACTAATCTATTGCGCAGCCTCTTTTCCGAAAATAAATAATAATATGACTGACGTGTAATGTAAATACAAAAAAAAAGTTATACTGACATCTCAGTAATCCAGTCTTGTGCGCAACAGTTGGCATATGTTTCAATAAGTTTTTTTTACAATTTTTTTACAGTGTTGAACATGCAGAATGCCGTACGGATAATCAGTCACTCAGTTAATAAGGAGTTTACTGTATTTAGACTTCAGATGATAAAAGTTTCGTAAGTGAGGTTGTGAGACAAGACGAAGCAATCAGTAATAATACCTCCTGGCTCTAGAAGACTCATTAGCAGCCCTAGCATTTTGCTCGGCCTCTTGATACATCTTCAGTCTTTCTTCCAGAAGTGAAACAAGATCACCTTTGGAGCTGGGGGCATCAGCAGGCACAGCTGCTGGGGCCGAAGCCACTGGAGCAGCAGCTTCTTCTTCTCCTTGCAGCTCACTCAGCTCAGCCTGTACAAACAGACATGTGCTTTAAGAGAAAGTTTGTCCTAATCTCTACTTGTCATTTGAAAAAATTACCCACACTTCCAAGTGGAATGAATCGGTGACATGTAAGTGTCGATAATTGCATACTTCAGATAAGGTTAATTCTGTTATAAGTTATGAAGATAATCAAACTTCTTTTGGACGAGTTTGACAAGGTAAAATTTCTGCCATTAGTATCAGGTGTCCGTAAGGGGTTTAATAAAATGTGAAGTAGAATGGTAAGAGACTCAACCTTAGCTAGGCTAAGTAAACAAAGAAATAATCTAATTCAAATTAAAAAAAAAACTTTTTTCATTTTTTTTCATTTTATATTAGTATAAATAATTAAATTACGTTTCAGATTAAAAATCTATTTAAAAAAAATATTTATTTATAATTTTTTAGTGTCTGTTCTAATATTGACTTTGGAGAAACTACTTTCTTTATAGTATTATTTATATTTTAAAATATTATAGTTTCAGGATGATGATTTCCCCACTTTCATTTTCACTGTCAGCTTGGATATGGATTGGATACTGTATTTATATTAGGTGGGAGGCATTAAAGCCATTCTCTCTTGTTTCTATTTTTTTTGTGATAATTATTATTTTAAGCTTAAACGAGAACAAATATCAAATATCGGTTTGGCAGTTTTGTTTGAAATGGTTTTGCAGTGATGGCCAATTTTTTCGAAACAAGAAATTATACGGTTTCGAATAAAAAGTCAACTAACCAGAATTTTGTTGATTACATAATCAGCTAAAACTACAATATTTACTGGCTTGAAAATATCAGTCAACATGAAGAAGACAATTTGAAACAAAAACTGGCAGACAGAGTTTTGTTATTTGCTTTTGTTTAGGCGTAAAAAGTTAATATCGCTAAAAAAGTAGGAGCAAGAGAGCATGGCCTGTGAGAAAATTGGGTTGAATGTTAGCACATTTATGATAAACAATCTTTACCTACCAGCAACTCTGGATCATCATCATCTCCTGAAAGTTCCTCATCTGATGGTATCTCTCTCATGCTCTCTGCTACCATTGCATCCAGATTTGCTACTGGAGGAGCTGGTGGTGGCCGTACTGGAAAAAAAACTTTCCTTCTATATTTTTGCATTTAAGCGAATGAGGTAGATGAAACTAATTTACCTCGTAATTTACACTAAGTAAAATAAAGGAATAATAAACAGTCATGGCTCATGGATTTCAACATAGGTAGGACTGCAAAGAAGAAGTAACACCAATCTCCTCAATTAAATGGAGGGTTCCTTCTCAAGGAACATTTGGATTTCAAAGTGCAAGTGGTGCAATTTAAGCCTTTTAGGTATCTAAATATTGAATATACTTCTGGTAGCTATACTAGTTAATATGTTTTAAAGAAAAACTCTTTTTGAGTGAAGAATTTGATGATAAAAACCATAGAATACTGTGTTTTATAATCAAACGTTAGCAACAAAACTACTTAACATGTCATTCCCGTCTTATTTCTATGTTAATGCCATATTAATAAAACAAACCTGTTATTAAATTTTTCAATGCTTTTGTACCACAAAATTCACAAAATCTACAATATGCTAAACACAACACACTTATTACACAAGACTAATACAATTTTTACATACCCTTTGAATTACTTATTTAGAGCCTCTATGTTCCGTAATTCTTTTCATTTAGGTGTTTTAATTGCGTGCACTATTTCCAACCCCAGTTATATCACCATACAAGAAAAAAGGGAAACAAAAGATATGTTTTCTTTTTCACACCTGCACAACCATGGTGTGTTTATCGTAATCATCGCAATAGAATTTCCTAAGATACATGTATTGCCTACTTGATGTAGGCTGATTAATTATTACAACGGGAAGACGTTGTTCTTGATATTTGATTTCATTTTTTAATTTAGTGATAATTGAGATAATGTAATTGCATGTAAACCCGCCCCAGTTATTCTGTTTATGGCAAGTTAAAATAGATACCTACAAACATCACATTTAATGACCGGCCTGATAACACAGTCGCAGACCAATACAACAGGAATATGTGACATGCTTTAGGGAGGATTGCAGCCCTACAGCAAAAATTGCTACTGAAGATAACACACTTTTCGAAAAACTGTAGGCTATCTGTGCTGTTATGACATGGAGTTTATAAAACACATTCAAGAGACAGTACATTAATTATTCATTTTTCAGAAAAGGACCTACGCAAATTAAATTCTGATGGCTAGAATAGTAAAAGTAACACATATTAAAGAAACAAGAAACTGACAAATCTTAAAAATGCTCAATTTCTCATGTTTATATATAAATTGTGCAACAACACATTTAAAGAGTGAAACAGTATTTATTGGTAGACATAGTGCATTCCATTTGACGATGGTAGGCAAGTTGTGTTCCGGTAATAATAATAATAATTATAGGTTGTTCGGGATAAAGTGATCACCAAAAATTCTACCTTTGAAAAATATCACAAGCCGTTACGTACTGCAAATAATTCAACATAAACTATAGCTGCATTAGGGCCTACTGCTTGTAAGGCTGGTAGCAAAGTTAATGAATATAGTTCAGTGTATTTTCATAATTAAATATATCATTACTGTAACAAAACCAACTGAAAGAAATAATTTATATTTCATATAAAAATATATATTTATTTTTTATCAAACTATATAGCTTCCTACCGACTGCACAATTTATCTTGCATGCATACACATCAAATGGCATGTCCATAGAGGTTTGACATTTCCCGTTACATGTGAAAGGATACAAATTGGCTGAAAATAGAACTTTAGCAGGGCTTTTTTAAGTGTTCATTTTATGAAGATGATAATAATGATGATAAATATTGCAACTCAGCAATATCAGTACATTGGTGTCTTATGTAAATCATTCAAGTGAAAATAAAACCATAGAATTTTTATTTTGGTTGGCATAGCTAGCAAGTGCATCTCAAAAAAAGGAAGATGTATAATGTACACTAACAAGGTGATGAGTGCAAGGAAATGGTATCGTGTTAGACCAAGTTCCAAGAAAAAAAGCAACACAAAAATATGGAAGACCTGATAAAATGTAAGGATGAAGCACAATCAGAAAGGCTGTAAGCAATTCTACAAGAATACTGATTGAGTTTCCACCTAAAGCCAACAGATAATAAATAGCACACTAAATATTAACTTATTAATTTCTTCTTTACGTAGCCAACAATAAGGAGATAAAAACTTTCATTTCTTGAAGCATAAACAGTTTCTATTGCAAAAAAAAAAATTAAAATACTGTAAATAGTTTGAATAAAAAGAGCAGTATTGCAAACATATAAACACGAGAAAAGTCATGTTAACAAAAAAGTAATAACATTTATTTATTCAACAGTTCCACCTCCTGTTGTTAGGTCCGATAGTAGTGCCTAAACCTAGAGAAACATATGGGAAATAAATGAAGCTGCTTTTTTTTGGGTGTCACATCATGGCAACCTCCTGTTCATCATAAGTTTAATGGTGGATTTAGAAACATATTAGGGAGGAGGGGGAGGGGGGGAGAATTATGTGATTTTGAATTAGAATTAAAAAAAAAAAACCAGCCATCTCAAAAGTGTGGTTGTCTATTATTACAGAACATAAATAATAACATATACAGTGTATACAAGTATGAGACATTAAATGTACCTACTTGGATCATCATAGAACAAAACTCCAGTTTCCTTAAGGGTGTTTAAGTGTTTTATCATAATTTTATATCTTTATGAAATTGTGTTGGTTTTGCAGGCAATACTTGTGAGTACAGTTTCCTCTTACAAAACAATTTTAGCTCCCAAAGTTTTCTCATAACGGTGCGACAAAGTCAAAATTTGCTTGTTCTGCTGCCATGCAAATAGTGAAAACCAACTGACCTACAGAAACAAAATAATTTACTGTGATATTACATCCCATGAGCTATGCAATAAAGTATTTAAAAGACCATAACGTAATATTTTGAATTTTTAAAAAAATCGCAAAAGTACAGGAAAACAGTTGAAAATTCAGCAATTTTTTTAAAATGCAAATTAATTGTTCACGGACTTTATTAAAAATGTTTTACTACATAGTCAGTGACATGATATGTCACTGTAAATTATTTCACTTATGTATGTCAATTGGTTTTCACTATTTGCATGGCAGCAGAACATGTCAATTTTGACTTTGATGCACCGTTATGAGAAAACTATGTGAGTTAAAATTGTTTCGTAAGAGGAAAATGTACTCACTGCTATCGTCAATAAAACTAACTATATTTCACAAAAATATCACTTGAACACCCTTATGGCAACTGGACATACTTTGGCTACATAATGTTGAACAAGATTTGAGGGTGGGGGGAGACGTTATGAGATTTTGTGAATTTTAAAAAAATGCTAGTCATCCAAAAGTGTGATTGTCTATTGTCACAGCAGAAGATTAGAAATAATATACATACAAGTATGAAAAATTAAATGTACTCGGATCATCATAGAGAACAAAACCCCAATTTTTTAGACGACTGGACATACTTTGGCTACATAATGTTCAACGCAATTTGAGGGGGGGGGTTGGTTTTCAGCCCAGTAGCTTCCTCCTTGAATCCGCCCCTGTCTGTCTCAAGCAAATAAGTAGTTAGCCAATGTTATTGGTTACATAGCTTAGTTGCATTAACATCTGAGATGTTTCTAATATTTAACTTAAAGGTGAATAAATACAAATGTTAATAAACTCAACAGGCCTCAGCGCCATAATGTGACACCCAAAAAATGTCTTTCAATAAGTCACAAGAACAAAAAGCCATCTCCTGTGTATTCTTACCTCCATGGTCTCTATAGTACGCTACCTATGTACTGAAGCTGTGCGATGGTATAAACTTCACACCTTACCGTAGTAAGTATGCTTGCCTAGTGTCTTTTTAGTGTTAAAAGTGAATGAGTAACTGAAATTTTCCTGCTGAATAAGACCAGATATTTTGCACTATAGGCCCTTTCTGAATAGTACAACAAAATTTTTCAATCCTTACAGAAAAGTTACGACAGAGTTTAACATATTACTGCTAGTACACATTTGTAACTGATAAGTTTTGTACAGCCGACCAGTATTGTTTATTTTATTTACATTCTGTTAATCCCACCTCTTGGATACTGGGATATAGAACATGTCAAATAAATATTACATACATACTACTTAATTAAGTATTTTTATAACATTTTTTTTTACTGGTATGTATTTATACTTATTTATAAGTATGATGCCAGGATATCATAGTTTGTGAAATGACCTGCAACGAGGCACACAGCACATTTTCATGCACAGTCGCAAATATGTAGTGCTCAAGTGTTGGGCATAAGAATTTGTTGGGAGCCATTTGGCTGGGCAGGTGTTGGAACAGTTAGATAGTTACTGGTATGCATTTATGCTCAGTGAAGTATTCATGAGTAGGCTACATGCACGTGTGCATGCACACGGGACAAGTTGCCCATGCCTACAGCTGCACCTAACGTGAGCGGGCTACAAGACTGCTTTAGTTGTATTACTGGAATAGCTTCAATGGTTCTAAAAAAATTCATGAAAAACTTTGTTACCCATTACCTGATATAATTTCATTGCTTTAAAGGATGATGAGAGTTGAATAATACCAATGTCAAAAACTAGCACACATGCATACTCTGTGATGGTGAATGGCAATGTGCAAAGCTTCTCATTTCCTGCTACCTAACAATTAAGTTAGTGGTATGCTATTATTTTGTGCCAATTACTGAAGACTTTTACTACAGAACAACGAAACATCCAATTTATACTAGGTTTTGGTAGTGAAAATTTACACAAAAGAGGTTTTGGTAAATCAGCAGTAGACAAATACAAGTTGGCCAATTGAAATCTGATAGTTTAAGGCCATGGTCTTTCATTTATTTCAAACAATTGCAAATAACTGGAACATTTTTTAACCAAATACTTTGAAACAATTTTAGACTATATACAGAGTGTTCACAGAGTCTTGTTACCTCCCTGTATGTAGTTTATGCATATTGTTATGGTATCTTGTGTCGTAACATAACCTTAAGTATCCAGTGGATTTATGGCATGTATTGGGCTGTGTTGCAAACAAGGAATGTGAACCATGAGTGATACCAGCGAATACACCCTGGAACAGAGGATTGTTTTGAGTGCTTGGGTTCACGAACGTCCTCATACTGGAAAAATACTTCGTGAAGTGAGTGCCGATTTCCAACAATGATTCCACAAAGAGGCCCCACCAAAACAAACCCTTCTGCGTTGGGAAGTGGGAACACAAACTCTTTGAAACGGGCAACATCAAAGATAAACCACGAACTGGAAGACCTTCAACCAGAGTGCAACAATGTCAGGAAGTCGAGGAATCAGTAATGAGATCACCACAGAAGTCGCTCCACAAACGATCAGCGGAGCTTGGAATACCGCGATCGACACTGCATAAACACATGAAGAACGACCTGTAACGTCACGAATATCGCCTAATGTTCGTTCAGGAGCAATCAGACAATGATTTAGCCCGCAGACGGGATGCACACGCGTTGCTTCTTCAGACTTTCGACACAATCCCAAAACGTGGAAGGTCATTTTCCACATGTCATGATATGGGCTGCAATGAACAATCAACATTTGTTTGGACCATATTTCTTTGATGGAACAGTGAACCAGACAACTTATCTGGACATGCTGTGAACCTGGTTTGTGCCACAACTGGAGGAACTTGGTATTCTGAATGATGTGTGGTTCCAACAGGATGAAGCGCCAGCCCATTTTGCCATCTCTGTTAGGGAATACCTTGCTGAGGTCTTTCGGAAACTTGGATTGGCCGAGGTTCAGCAGTGCTGCCTGCTCCACTTGAATGGCCACCTCGAAACCCAGATCTCTCGACGTGTGATAATAGCCTTTGGGGCTTCATAAAGGAGAGTGTTGCACAGAAGCGCTACAAAACCACAGATGAACTCTAAGAAGCAGTGAGACTTGCTTTTGTTCGTATCAGCCCGCAAATGCTTCGGAAGATGACTCACAGAACTTGGCACAAAATTATTCTCTGCCATGAGAATGAAGGAGCCCAAATGGATCCACTGGATACTTACGGTTATGTTACAACACAAGATACCATAGGCCCTAACATCATAATACCATAACAATATGCATAAACTACATACAGGAGGGTAACAAGACATTGTAGACATCCTGTACAGTCATACGATACACAATTTTGCAACACCGTTTATTAAAATGATGTACCATTTGCTGGCAAAAAATTATTTTGCTTCATTTTGGCTTATTTTGACAACAAAATATGTGATATTTCAGGGGGGCAAAAATCTAAAAACCAGTTGGTGTATTGCAACAGAAAAATTCCGATACAAACAATTATCTATAAGCGTTAAAACTGTAAGAATGAATTTTTTTATATAGTCTATGTATTAATTTGCGTTAACAACAAAAATTTCGAAACCACTGCAAAGTTAAAGAGCGAGGCCTTGAGGAAAAAAAACACGTACAGAAGGAGCCATTCCTGAAAATAATTGTTTCAAACTTCATGACAGGATTAAGTTTCTTACTATAACCTAGTGAGATACATTGTAGGCCTAACACAATGAAATGTACTTACTAAAATTTTGCACCAGAAACTGTGCCCTACAAATAAAACTTTGTGCCAGAAATTGTGCTCTAAAAATAAGTCATTCTTGAAAAATTATTCCTCAAATTGTTGGCAAAAACTGTTGTCTAAGATGGCCCTTTCATAATTTCTGCATACTGGCTTCGAAAATATGCAATTTTCAGGCTTGCCTACATAATATATTACAGAAATACAAATGCTGTTCTTGCCTCTTTTGGGTGGTTTAGGCGCGCTGTCTGCGGTCAGAGCCAATAATTCAGCTTCAAGGTCATCATCGTTATCGTCATCCTCATCTCCATTTCCTATGCCCGTCATGTTGTCACTGATGTCTGGTACTTCGAACAGCCCATACTGAACACAAATACACAAGAACAGAGTTGAAGAGGAAACAAACATAACAGTTTACTTTCAAAATATTACAGACTGAAACAAAAATGTGACAGATGTCTGCCATTATAAAAAGGGTGGAACCTGGTTAAGTCACCATGCACTGCATTGTGTCCAAAAAAATTGGTCTGTAAAACCATCTCTCCCAGTTTCTATATAGGCTAGTGTCTGTTTATGAACTGCATATTTAAGCAGCACTACACGCCAAAAACAAGTTCCTATTTTTGATTTCTGTTCCAAAAGTGTATTCTGGAAAAGTAAAAAATGGCTAAATGAATGTTTTCAGAGTCAGACTTAGCTGTTACTTAAGTTAAACTGTCTATGTAGAAACTTCAGAGTTGTCTTAGGTGCACACACTACTTTTATTTTACTATGTGAACACTTACAATATAGGATTACCACTTTAAGTCACGTTTAATTGTGGACAAGAGTTGGGCGAAGAACAACCACTGAAGGAAACTGGTGGCTCCTTTATGAACGCACAATAAAGACAAATGGATTATATTGACGATAACTAATATGTACTTAACTTGATATAGGTCGTTCTGGAAAAAGTGAGCACTAAAAATTTAACCTTCAAAAATATTACTAGCCGTTACTGAATATAATACAGCATAAACTATAGTTGCCTCACTACTTGTATAGTTGGCAGTGAAATTACGCAATATAGTTCAGTGTATTATCCTACAGTATTTATATTCAACAATACTAAAACAAAATCAACCGAAACAGGCAAAATTGTATTTTATATAATTAATAAACTGTTAACAAACTACATCGATTCATACTGACTGCACATTTTATCTTTCCACGCAAACGTCAAGTGACGTGTCCGGAGAGGTTAGATATTTCCTGTTGTTAGCCGTTACGTGCTCAAAGATACGAATTGGCTGAAAATAGAACTTTAGTAGGGCTTTCAGAGTGCTCGTTTTATCCCTAATCGCCTATGCTAGACTCTCTGCCTTGGGTATGCTGTAACTTGACATGGTAACTGATACTAGAGGCAAGATTAGTATAAAACCCATTGCAGCTCAACATTTTAAAGGTATAATATGTCAAGTCTGATAAATATAAATCCTTAAACTGAGGGATTACTATATTACAGTACCTAACATACTTAGATTTAATTCCATAATTTACTTATACCTTTCCAAATGTAGTTATTTGGTAGGCCCTACGTACCATCACAACATAACTTATTTGGAAGAAAAATTCAATATTAAAAAGGTGAATAATAAAATAAAACCAAACTCTGACACTCAATTCAACGTTTCCTTTCAATCATTTTTACTTGCAAGCAGTCTATGGATGTTTAGCAGTTTTCCACTGTCATAAATGTACTGGAAAAGAACATGTTTATTTCTTTATGGTAAGTTACATTTTAAAAGTAGTTACTCATCGTACACCGGCCAAACTATTGATTTTTGAGGTACAGTTTACTAATGAAAAATTGTTCTACAGTGGTTAGAATTAGTCCTATGGAAACAAAAATTGTTAGGTTAGTTCACATATGGTATGATTAGGTTGAGTAACTAAACTTAACCTGATATGACACAATCTAACCTAACATAACCTAGCTTAACAAAATTTTTCTTTACACAGGACTACTTCTAACCACTCTTGAACCATTTCTCATCAATAAACTATACCTCTAAAACCAATAGTTTGACCGGTACCTATACGATTAATTAAAATTTTTAATTTAATAAATTTTTTTTGGGCCTCAGCTCTGTGGCAAGGATTTGCTTAACCTAAGTTACCTCTTCTCAATTTTCCGACCCCATCAACCTTTTCCTAAACTCCCTCGCTCCCGTCACCTTAACCACATCCCTCTCCAATTCATTCCAATCCTTCACCGTTCTCACCATCATAGTGTTATTCCTCTCTCTGTCATCTTCCCCACCCTCTGTATCTTCCACTCATGATCACCCCTTCCCCTGAATAAACCTCACTGTATCTTGTCACCCAGTTGTGACCACCCACCCCCCTCACCACCTTAAATATCCTTACTAGCCGCTCCACTCTCCTCCTCTCTTCACATTTTCCTAACCCGATATATTATCACAATAATATGACATATTAGGCTACAATAACATTTCAATCTCTGCGAACACATTAAAAATTTCAAGCATATTCTCAAGAACATAGACATATTTGAATTGTGATATGCTTAAAAAGCAACCTACAGCTACATCAACTTATTGAGGACTACAATAAGAAAATCTGGCACCATGCAAGCTGCAAGCCTAAGTTAAACATAGTGAGCAACTTTTGTAGTGTTATAATATGTAAATGCAGGACTGGATGAAAATATTTTAATGTATGGGAAGGACAAGTACGTCGGCATACATTGTTGAGAAGACTTCACTGGGTTGTAAAGGCTATTACTGTGTAGGTTAACTTAATAGCTGGGTGCATACTATAGCTGAATGTGTGTGTGCACCTAAATACACCCATTATTCAAGTAAATTATTACCAAAGTTTTAAAGTTTATTTCATTTTAATTGGCTTTTACATTATTCGCCCATTCATTCCGTATTCTTGATATTATGTTCCAAATGAAGACGGCGCCCTTTTATAAAATTTATCTCCAATTTTTTTATTATGAAATAGAAAAAGTAAAATTCAAAATATTATCATGTACATCGTAAACTTCAAAATAAATAAAAACTGAAATAACATAACCAATTACCTGAGACAGACCTCCTTTAGCTCTAGCTTTGGGACGAGGCTTCTCTTTTGTTCGCTTAAACATTTCCAAGAATAAACACTAAATAACTATTAAATTCTGCAAATAACATACGGTTTACTACTAATTTCGCAGCACACGAAATAGAAATTTTAATTCACTCTTGCATGGACATAACAACATACGACACAGCCAAAGAACAATTTCATCAACAAGACAGGAAACACAAAACAAGAACGTGATTCGCCTCCCACACACAGATGACATCCTCATTCGATGATTATTTTCAAGGTCTCTGAACGATTGTGGGTGGTCAGCAAAGGTCACTGACCCACAAAAAACAAATGGAGAAAAATTCACCCTAAAAGTGCACCGTGACGAATAGTTACCAAAGTTTGCTGGTTTTCAAATAAAATGCTACGCTAATGGAAAAGTAGAAATAAAATATCTATTAGTGTGCAAAATTGCATACAGTAGTTGGCAAATCAGTTTTCGGAAGTTCAGTTTTCGGCACGAACACACATGTCGCTCTGTGAAGAATCCAAGTCGGTTCCATGGTACTTTCAACATTTTGACACTAGATGTCTCCTTTTAACGGGCTTTTAAAAGCATATTTGTTTTAATGATATTTGGCATAACCAAATAATGTACAAGGATATTTGGTATACTCTGTTTCGTATAAGTTTGGATAAATTTGACAGCAACTTATGGGCAATAATTTTTTAGTATTTTGTGATTTGTTGTACAATGCAAGATATTTTTAGCTTTAAAATGAACCTGAAATGTCTATTTCAGCTTTTGTACTGCAAAGTTTGCCTTGTGTAGTGACAAAAATAACAAAATATTACAAACTATTGCCCATAAGTTGCTGTCAGATTTATCCAAACTTATATGAAATGGAGTATACCATTGTTGTGGATGACATAGGTGTCATGATTACAGGAAAAATAAGGGCCGTATGCACAGTCGTGACTTGAGTTGAAGGCTCCACTCGTACTTGCTCAAGTGGATGTTTCAAGTGGCACTAGATTTCGTATGCTTAGTGCATTTAAGTTTGAGCCTGGCTGCTACTTCATGAAGTTTAGTGTGGATCTGGCCTAGATACGAAGTGACCCGAGTTCACCCGATCTTACTTATGACGTCACAC
>PNEQ01000691.1:13199-70444 GCA_003012365.1 Medauroidea extradentata | reverse complement strand
TCACAAAGTTTTATTAATTACTATAAAATATTTAGTTAATGTTTATGTGAGTAGTGTTGCCATCTTGCATTTGCGTTGATGGGCTATAGGACCGAAAAGGGAGGCTAACGAAGACCCGAACATTGCCGAAGTTTCAGCGAGCTGTAACGAAGAACCTCTTAGAATACGAATTTTTCAATCTCGAAGATTTTGTTCGTTACATAAGGATTCGAAAAGTAACGAATTCGTTATGGAAACGAATAACTTGGAATAAGCCCCCAGGAGCGTGGCATCATGTTCGTTATCATATTAGTTTGCCTGCTAGTACTTTGTATTTGAAATATGTTTCTTAAAAGTATATCAAAAATCACCTTAACAGAATCCTTAATAAAAAGAAAAAATTTAATTATTAATAAAATTTTCGGAAAACATATATTTCTATTATTCGTTTACTAAGGAAATTAAGCAGTAGTGTAGTTCCTACATAGAACACAAGTTGTGTTGTTAAGAGTACTTCAAATACATTCATCAACTCGAAATTCCGGATAACCTAAATTACAAATCGGTAAGATCGGACACGGATCAAACGTAAAGTTGTGCAGGTGCAAGCATATTTATCACGCTCGGGAAAAATTTGTATTGAATATAAACTGTTTTTTTTTTTAAACGAAATTTGAGGTACACTCTAGTTCATATAAGTTTGGATAAAGTTGACAGCAGCTTATGGGCAATAATTTGTAATAAATATTTTGTTATTTGTGTCACTACACAAGACAAACTGTGCAGTAGAAATGCTGAAATTGACATCGCAAGTTCATTTTAGAAATTATTGCCCATAAGTTGCTTCAAATTATTCCAAACTTATATGAAACAGAGTATAACTACTGAGAAATTATACTGAAAAGGTTTCCTATTTTGCTTCTACTGAGAGACTCTACTGACAATTTGGCGAACCTAACTGGCCAGTCGTCGAGGTGCTGACAGTAAATAAAGAAATACGGCCATAGAAAAAACTCACAGTCTGTTGTTCGATTGACACAACCGAAGTAAACGGGTATTTTTCGAATTCGGAGCGTATCTCAAAACAATTGTTGTGTTCATATGTGAGATTATTTCGTGAGAATAAAGTTAATTATCTATGAATTTAAGCAGACAAATAATAATTTTATAACCTAAACGTATGTTTCGTTTGCTTGAAATATGTTATGATAATTGCTCAAAAAGTGTATTGTGTTTGGTATTTAAAGTAGCAAATGTGGTACATTTTATCATGCATGTATAGAATACAATATTGTGGATTGTGATTCTTGATGATTTATTTATTTATTTCAAAAATTCAGATAATTAGGGAATATACCGTGACAGCTTGAAGATACAAGACTGTACTTATAATATTTTCAGGTCTACAATATGTCTGATTCAGAGGCCAGTGCCTATTCTGACGAGAGTGAAAGGGGCAGCGTACAAGGCAGTGACAGCGATAATGAAGTAAGAATTCTTTAGCTCGTGTAGGTAGTGTTATATTTATTTTTATTTATTTATAAGAAGATTAAAACATCACGAACTGATGGCAGTGCTGTAGTGCCAAAATTGGTACAGGATATACTCACGAGCAAGGTAAGGCCATTTCCAGGTACCAGGTCACCAATACAAGGAAAGCAGAAGGTGTACTGTATTGGAGCGGAATCAACGAGAGGGTATACGGCGTATACCCCCGGCTACAGCACTGGCAGATGGCTCATAGAAAGTAGTACATAACTAATGACAACAGTGGCGTAGGAACAGGGTTTTACCCCCCCCCCCCACTCCACCCAAAAAATTGATACGGGATTTTTTTATCCCCGTACACATTAGTGCATATATTTAAAAATAAATCAAATAAATAGGCTTCAATGTAGCATGAGGTAGCCTAATCTAATGCTATATTTATACTGACTGATTTATACAATTAAACTCCTATTTACTTAATGTTAGGCCTGTAAAAGTTTGAATAAACGATTGTGTGTTCTAAGCCTTCTGAAACTGTTTGCTTTCTCAGTAGTACCCCTGCTGGACAACTCTGCAGACCCAATTTTGGCTGTAAATTTTTATGGTATCTGTTCGCAATATTGACCAGAGTCAGACAAGTTCTCTGCCCGTTCCGTGGTGCTGTCTTCTCCGTGACTGCTCGGCTATCATCTTCGCAGTGAACAGCTTGTCTACATCATATTGTTTGGCAGCTAGGGTGATGTGTAGTTCTTTGTGTTGTAGAGGGCAAATTCGGTTATATTTTACACTAATTTCCCGGCCATGGCTTGACCCGGAATTTTTTTAAACTAAAAATGTTTATGAAATCTAGGTTTGGTTTCCAACAAAATCAGCCTGATTTTCACATGTGATAATCGTGCCTGTTCGATGCCTCAGGTCGGCGACTTTTCTCTGGGATTTCCCATTTTCCTGGACCTTCATTCCAGACGCTGCTCCATATTCGCCTCATGTCAACTCTCACCGTCTCTCAAAAAGTGCAGTCCAAATTTCTCATCTCAGCTGTTCCTGTCGCGACTACACTTTGCTATTATTTTAACATTTAACCACATTTTTGTACACTTTAATATAAAATTAACTCTTCTGCTAGCTGCCACTAACATGTGCGTATATAATAGCATAGCAGTTCCTCATCTCTGTTCTTTACATGATATTCGTACCCTAAACCTCCTACCAGTGTCCGAAACAACTACGGCAAGATAGGTCATCAAAATTGTTAAAAAGCAATGTGTCCTGTGCCCAAAGAGGTAGGTATACGTATCAATAGGACAAAAAAAGTAACAACTTTAAAAATTATTTATTTGTGATCTTGTGTGATTTTTGGGATTTCTGTGACATTTTACATCTTTCCATCCCTTAAACTGTTGAATTTCGAAAAAAATTAAATAATTTATTAGGTATCATATTTTATGTGTATAGGCAGGTCAAAGCCCAAATTTGCATAAAACAGTTATATACAAAACCATCTTACATAAAGAAATGAAATAATTCACATTGAAGAACAGAGACACAGATTACATCAAGATGTTTATAAAAAAATCCAGCAAATTTTTTTTTGTATTGTTGAAAAATTGTTGAATTTGAAATTTAAAATTGCCAATTTTCTGCAATTTTTTAAAAATAGAAAAAAAATGTCAATGTGGGTTTTTTATACGTGTCTTGACGTAGCCCGTTACACTGTTCTCGAGTGTGAATTAATTTAAGTAATTTGGTTTACATATTTTGTATAAATCCTTTTTATATAAATGTGACATGCCACTATACAAAAACTATGAAAACTAGTATATTTTCATTACTGTAAACATAGTCACAATGTATGTTGAAAAAACAAACAATATGTCGTACAAATATAAATATTACTAAAACAATTCTAATTTGGCATTAACTCCCCCCCTTAATTAAAACCAAGTTTTTGTTTTTTAATGTTCTTAACGGTGTAATTTCTGTAAATATAAAGAGTAGCTACTCTTAAATCTGTCAAAATATTGATTTTACAGGTATAGTTTACTAATGTAAAATGTTTCTAAAATGGTTAAGAGTAGTTATACACAAAGAAAATTTTCCTCTGAAGTTAGTTATGTTATTTATTTATTGAGTGAGCATGTTGTAGACCCCGAGTGTATAGCCGTTGGGCCAGGGGTATGGCATTTGTCAGTATAACATAATAGTACATATTTCAACACTACAAATAACAATAACAATATTTACAAGATACATTTAAGATTGTGCGCTAATTAGTGTTCCCTTTCTTGTACTACTTTGATTATCACTTTCATGTAGGCCTATAAAAAAAATTCCCTTGTGTATTAGGGTTTAGGGCTATGAAACGTTTATTAACAATATCTTAAAGCATAGCAGTTAACTTGCAGTAGGCCTACCTACGTATTGTGAGACAAGATTTTTTTTTTCCCCCATAATTATTTTGATCTTCGTATATCTTTATTTAGCCTATGTTTTTTATGTAGAATTTGCATTGAAAATAATTTGAGATGAATGAGTAACTGCTTAAGTAATGTTACTTTTTGGTATTTTTTGTAATCACCTACCATGTACTATTTAATAAATACATACAGCAGGTGTCGAAAACTGAAAAAAATATGGTTTCCAGGTATATGTGGCTCATAAAAAAATATTTGTACCATTCACCATTAAATTTATCCAAAGAATTATTCTGCAGATGCATGTGTAAGTTCCGAATTTGGATGGGAATTCAGGTTCCAAAGATGGCATGTTGGCTGAGGCACTTATGCTGTTATTGCCCTGAGAATGGTTTTGAGTGTGTCTCTCATGAGACAAGATAGACCTCAGTAAATTCAGTGGGTGATCATCTACCAAATTGCAGTGATGTGACAAAATGTCCTGTATTGCCAACTTAAACAAATGATAATCTTCTTAAACTACATATTTCTATGTAACTCACATCATTGCTTGACAGCTCGTTTTGAATCTGAATATCTCCTCTTTCAAATGAGTTATGTATCACAATGTTCCTACATTTACAGGTAGACCTAACTTTAATTAGATCATTAAATTTTCAGACATTTTTGAAAATTTCATCAAGTTTATAGTCAAATATTTTCTGTGTACAACTAAATATGCTTATGGAATTAATTTTCATTATTTGGAGGGATCTACATATAAACTTTACACTGATAAAATTTCAGTATGATTTCAAAAATGCACACTTATATTGTAAATTGTAGATTGTAAATATGACTTGTCCGGTATCTTTGTGCAAAAATGTACACAAAAAAAGATCCAAGGATGCAATAAACTAAATCTAAATCTAAATCTAAAAACTTAGTCTTGTGACTTGCTCAACTTGCACAAAAGTGAGAAGGGTTGGTTGGAGGAAAAGACTCATGTTTGCATTTGCCAATGAAATTTCATCAGTATTAAGTTGATATGTAAGTTTCTCCAGATAACGAAAATTAATTCTGTATCTATTTGAGCACAGAAAATATTTACTATAAATTAATAAAATTTTCAACATTTTATGCAAATTTAATGGCTAGAGAGATTGAGGTTCGAAATGACAAGCAAGCAATGTTGTGTTATTTTTAAATAGTTAACAAAATGTGTTCATAAACATACATTTTTGACAAAAAAGAGATTAACTAGAGGTACATGTTTGGATGGTCATAGCTAAGACATTAGTGAAGAAAATGTTTTGAGAAGTTGGTTGTGACTGTATATCTAAGTTAACTAATATGCAGACGTACTGTGAAATTTCACAAAATTCCAAGATAGCACCTAAACCCCCATTTGTAGATTTGGTATGAAATAACCCCAATTTTTTTATGGTTTTTTGTTTGCATTCGACAGTTCAGTGCTGGTGTATAGAGGAGTTGAATGTTTTTTATACAGAGAATATGTTTGATTTTATACTTAGGCAAGAGAAGCAAGTGACGCAGGTTCAGATGCTGAAGAAGACCGCCGTTCAGAAGTTGGGGACAGATCAGATGAGGATGGCAACGTATCTGATGAGGGTGCACGGTCTGACAATGAAGGGAACCGGTCTTATCAATCTGACGATGACAATCGGTCTGTAGATGGGAACCGTTCAGATGGTAACAGATCAGATGGTAACAGATCAGACGACAATAGATCGGATGGCAACAGGTCAGATGACAACAGGTCAGAGGATGGAAATCGTTCAGAGGAGGAGGACGAGGAAAGACAGTCTGAACGAGGTGACCAGGAACAGGACGAAGAGGACAGGGCATCTGTGCAGTCAGACGAGTCTGAAATTAACCCTCCTAGGCACAAGAAGAAGAAGAGACGTGAGTTATCTACTGCTCTTATGTACTTTATAACAATACTCTGCTTCTAGAGAGTGTCTATACTGATGAAAATGTTTTAAACATTCTTAATTGGGCATCTGAGTCAGGTGGCAAACAGTAACATGTTGGGTTTAACTCCTGGCTCTGACCATCCTGATTTGGATTTTCCATGGTTTTCCAAAATAGCTTCAGTTGAATTCTGGGATGGTTGTATAAATAGGGCCATGGTCGATTATTCTCCCAGTTTCTGTCATTGTGTCAAGTTGGATGTCATCATTTCTAACAATCTCTTTTTTGACAAGACCATAATTGGGCAATTTCTCTCTCTCTTGGTACTACAAGGAATGTACAAAATATGATTTTGTGGAATATCCATTTTCAGATGTTCGTTTGTCTGTGCTGTACTTGATTTGTTTGAACGGACAGTGTCTTTCAGTTTATTCAACCATGCGTTTACCATTTAATGTTACACATGCTTGATAGTGTTCATTTAGACATCTCATTGGTGTAATGAGACCCTTTTTACAATGTAATAGTTATGTCCTATTAAACCCCCTAACTTTACTTACGTGTGACAAGTAAAACTTTATACTATGTTACATACCTTTATGGCAGTAAATCACTAAAAGATTGTTAAGAAAGAAAATGAACATCATTTTTTTATTTTTTTATTTATTTTCTTAACTTTTGTGCTTTATTGAACCATCCATGTTTGTAATAAACTCCAAAATTTTTTATTGCCTTTAAATATTTTTTGGTTATAATGATAACAGTGTAGGTATAAAAGTGTAGAAGGGAAGGTGGTATCAGGGATTCATTAGCTGTTAGTTTTTAATTTAAGAAATTGTAGAATCTGATTAGTTACTGAAAGGTTGCTATTATATACTTTTAGCTAGAATGGCAGGTAATGGTGGATGTTAAAATTTGTGTTGGTCGGGACTGTTAAAAATAATTAATATTTATTGAATTAAGCATAGTGTAGATCTTTTCATGTGCTCTACTTTTGGTAGAGGAATATTATGTTTTTGTTTTGTTTTTTATTTTAATCATGTGGGATGTCTTTTAGATGATACATATTATCACAGCCATGTTATCTGCTAGAAATTGACTTATCAGAAGTCAATTAGGATTTTTTTCCTTACATGTTCAATACTCTATTTCAGTCTTTTGTCAGAATGGCATCAACGTCGTTAATTAAAATAATATCACATGTATATTTAAGGGGCTATGGTACATGGTACACATATACTGTATTTGTGTGTGTGTGGCAGGATCGGTAATAGTGCAGTTGATCGATGTACGTAATGCCTTATCGCCTCTCCATGCAATCTACGCAGCTGGCGTGCAGTGCTTTACTATTATTCTTTTTCTTATGGGACTTTAAGTTGCGACCAACATTATTTTGTGGGCAACATAGTTCAAAGTCTAACACTTGCTTCTATAGTTCTGTTTTTCATATCCGGTTGTTATTTTTCCAGATACGGCAGTCTTGAAAAGTCATTTTGAGGGGCACAAATATGTATGATGCTTCTAATAAATGTGCTGAATTTTTAATACAATGACATTAGTTTGAAGTGTGTGTATGTTTCGTAGATTTACTAACATAATGTGCGTTAAATAGTTAAGTCAAAAAAAGAATATTCGTAACTTGCTGCAACACAGTTGAAACGCATATAGGGAGGTACCTTGAAAGTGTGGGCTAGTTTGAATGTGAAATAGATTTAAGAGTTATCTAGTAGATAGTTTATGGTACTGAGACTTAACTGTGCCGTGTTTAAATGTTGGTGGTTGTGTAGGTCATAGAGACGATGAGGCAGAGGAGGCAGAAGAAGAAGATGATGAGGAAATGGAAGATGAAGAGGAACCGGAAGGAGAGGACCTTAACTCCGAAGATGTGAGTCCCATGCAGATGTAGCTTAGTTTCCTTCTTGTATGAAAAGGGATTATATAGGCATGGAAGACTGGCAGCTGGATGTGTGGATATCCCAACATAAAATTATAAATGCTCTCTTTCATACATACTACAAGTAGGCACATTGTTTGAAAGTTTCGTTATAGTTAGTTCACTGTATTTTTCTGCGTTTTGACCTTGTACTTACTTACTCACTTCACTCCACTCACAAAACAACACAATGCTTTTAACAGTTATTTGAGTGGTCTTAATTTATGAAAGACGAAGTCCTGACGGCTTAGATGGAGGGTGATAAACTGCATGCAAATCTGCTGAAGATATGAGACGTTTAACAAATTGACTTTAAAATTGTGGTGTATGAGAAATGGAATTGATTGTCGTGCTTCATGCCTTTGGGTCATTGATATGAAGGCCCAGGTTTTACAATAAGTGGAATTTTAGATTTAGTTACTGGTAATTTAACATGAATTTTGGTTGACCTTTATTCCATTTGTGTTTAAGGGGAGAGACAAAGGCTGCTAGGCAACTAATTACTTATTCAAATTAGAGAAACATAAGTTTTCAGATGATACCGTAGGGCTTGATAGTGACACACAACAGAAGGACTACACACATGTTGTGCTAAGTTGAACATAAGTTTATTTATACTAGTTCAGACTTTACAGAGAATCATATAAATATGTAGTCTTAATTTTGATGTGTGACATGTTTGGTTTGCGTAATCAACTATCACCTTAAATAAAATCTAATTTTCAAGATTAGTTTTTCACTAAATAAAGGTAGAACACAGAGTTGTATTTCTGCAATGATTTTTATCATTCATAAATGCATTTTAATTACTTAAGAATTTTACTAAAGCTTAAAAATGAACCTTAAAACCTTAATCAGTTAGATTTAAATTCAGGAATGTTAAAATGAATTCCATCTTAAGTAGTGTCCAGTGTTGTTTTGTTTATGTTTGTATAGTATCCTGTGTTTTTGCTAATTTTTTTTTAAATTTAATTTCTTATTCAATGCTTCACTTAGGAATATGATGAAGAGGAAGATGAAGACGATGACCGGCCCCACAAAAAGAAGAAGAAGAAGGATCGCTATGGTGGGTTCATCATTGATGAAGCAGAAGTAGACGATGAGGTTGAGGATGAAGACGAATTTGAAGATGATGCTCATGAGATAGGGATTGTTGGGAATGAGTACGAAGAGGTCGGTCCAACTGCTCGTGAGATTGAGGGTCGCCGTCGAGTCACAAACTTATGGGAGTGAGTACCTTCTCTTAGCTGTGCTTAGAGTTTCTAGCAAAATACCTAGTTTTATTATATTGATGCTATTATGTTCTGTGATTTTTGGCTTATTGGTTATTCGTAATCAGTCGTTCTTTTACTAATTATTTTACTGCTTGCCCAGTTTAATTATTCTAAATTATGAAAATGTTGAGTTAAGAGAACTTAAGAATACATAGAAAAAGTAATGAAATTAATTTTATGTGAAATTTTGTAATTAAGAATTGTGGAATTTGTTAACTCAACAAAAATATTTTAAAGATTATTTAAATTATGATAATTAGTTACTAAATCATTATGTAACAATTATTGTTCTGACAGTCTGTAAATAAATTGGTAAAGTCATATTGGTGCACAACTACTAATGAGCTTGTCATGTACTATTAATTTTAATTCATAAAAGTTAAAAACAGAATCATGAGTACTCTCTACACAGTACTTGAAGGATCTCATTTTACCAAGTAATTTGATGATTTGAATCTGTATTATTTTGCAGTTCCCAAAAGGAAGACGAGATTGAAGAGTACCTGCGTAAGAAGTATGCAGATGAGTCTATGGCTGCCCGTCACTTCGGGGATGGTGGAGAAGAGATGTCGGATGAAATTACCCAGCAGACATTGCTGCCTGGTGTCAAGTAAGTCATATTCACCTACCCATAGCGTGGTTTTTTTAGGTAACTATCTGTTTGTACAGTTCTTAATTGACATTACGAGGAAATATGTAATTTATTTACTCATGTACTCTATTTGTAATAGGAGCTGAGTTACTGTTCTGAGAAGAAGTTCAATTTATTTATTGTAGGATGAGATGATGTGTAATTCGCAGTACAAATGTGTCGTGAGTGTGTGCTGTTATCTGTATTTTATTTATTTTTTCAATGCAATACAGTTTTTTGCAATTTTGGTGATCTGTCATCATTAATGTATGTGGATACTTGCTAGTGAAACATATAAAATAAGTACAATACATTACCTATGTTACATTATATTGTTATATAATTTTGCTGAATGTTTTGATACATACTAGGTATATTGTGATAACAATAAATGTTGATTGCTGCAGAGATCCAAATCTTTGGATGGTAAAATGTCGGATGGGTGAGGAGAAGGCAACACTTCTGTTATTGATGCGCAAGTATATAGCGTATCAGTACACAAATGAGCCGCTACAGATCAAGTCGGTGGTTGTACCTGAAGGTGTCAAAGGCTACATTTACATAGAAGCATACAAGCAGCCACATGTCAAGGCCACCATAGAGAATGTGAGCAATCTACGCATGGGCAAATGGAAGCAGCAGGTGAGTGGCTTGCTGGCTGGTTTGATGATAGGTCCGATAATAATAATACTCATGCAGAGTACATATGTGGGGACATACATGCGGGTATTGTGTGTTTCAGATGGTGCCCATCAAGGAGATGACTGATGTATTGCGTGTTGTGAAGGAACAGACTGGGCTGAAACCCAAGCAGTGGGTACGGTTGAAAAGAGGTGAGTGGCTGTAGAGGTTGTGAATGTTTAACTGTGAGGCCATTCTTTTGCATTCCTTCATATTTGTTTCATTCCATCAGTGTGGTCCACAACGAAGGAGGCCTGCATGCTGAATGTGGCTTGCGATTAATTTTATTAGTTCTGCTTTATAATCAGCTAGGTATTTGACTTTCCTAAATACCTTTAACAAAATTCTAATGCGTTTTCTAACATTTAATTGGCAATAATGTTACTTTTTAATTGTGATTGAAGTGAAATAATTATGTTTATGTTATCAATATTTAATTTCCGACAGCCGCCACTTGTACTCAGATCTAATTCTATAACAGAGCTGTAATTCCACACCACGTCACTTGTACCTTCTTTACTGTTTAATTGCCTAAAATAGCCAAGAGTTATGTTTATAAACAACAGGAAATGTGATCAAGTCAAAATATATTTAAGGGACAATATTTGTTAGTCTTGACATGCAAGTGAGGAAGTAATGTACATTCGTGAAGTAGAATAGTAGTCATTAATCAGTTCACATTACTTAAAAGTGTCATAATAAGTTTAAGCATTTTGAGCAAAGAATAAAGTGAAGTTTAAGAATAGACAGTTTAATAAATGATGGAAAAAGAAGTGTTTGATTACCGGCTTTGGAGGAAAGCCACAATGTATTGAATACATGCAAATGATATCTGTACAAAAGAATACAACTTTTGGCATCATTACATAATGCCACATAAAGAAATTTATGAGAGTGTAATTTTTGAGAGCATTGTAAGTCGATAACAGCCTATTTTATCCCCCACCCCATCATAAAATTTTAAAATTGCATTTTTTTTACGAAGTGCATCTAGTTGGGCCTCGATTTTCATGTTTTGTGGGAAAATAATTAATGTAATAATATAAACACAAATTGTAATTGATATCAATAGCCAGATGTCTTCCCATCAAAAGCATACTTCTGAATGTTGATATAACTGACTATTGTCCCAAAACAAATGAGGAAACAAGAGTTCCCGAGTGCCTTCTCACAAGTACAAAGTTCATTTTTTATTTTTTTTATGGAGTAAACCAGACAATATACTATTAATAAAATAATTATTTACACAGTTAGACAGAGGTCTTCAGAAAAAAAATTTTACTGGCAATTGGTAGCTATCTCCCGTTGTCACATAAACAAACTTTAACACACTGGTGCACATATGTACAGTATTAATAACCAGCACAATGGCCATATAAATTGTTCACCAGAGGAAGAAGGAAAAAGTGTATGTATTCATTATACTGTTTTATATAACTTTAATATGAATTACCGGTAATATCAAAACAATCCCTCAATATAAAATAAACATTTGAATGATTGTACGTGAACGTAGGTAGAAGTATCATACAGAGCAGACAGACATTGCAGCGATACAAACGTTCACAAGATGGAGGATAGATAGCAGCACCATAGCATATAGCGACATTCAATCAGCCAATAATGCTACTTTGTGACGGTCCTACCTAAAATCGTCGAAAATTACGTGTATAAGGAATTGCTTTCACAGCCACTATATTGCGTAAAAATAAATTAGGAGTTCTGAGAGTAAGCAATACACTAATGTCTAATTATTTCCTATGTTTGATATACCCATTGTGGAGACATGTGTTTCTGCATATGTCTGAGAGGTAGCATAATCATCGCGCTCTCCTGTGATTTGAAATGTACATTTTATGAAGCACAGTAATGCACTGTTCAAGCATATTATGTGAAGTTAATTGTTTTAAGTATGTACGGTGTTAAACCAGTAGAGAAAAAGTAATTACGCACTAGTATTGATGGGATTCGCTGAGAGTGTACGTATTCGTAAAATTGCTACCTTCGTTAAATCCAAAGTCCGTAAATCCGAAGTCTAGTGTACATATTTTTTTTACTTAATGCTACAAACAAGTGTAATGTTCAATGTTTAAATAAAATGGTTTGTTTATGTTGAAATTTTAATACAAGTTAATATTTGTAAATATGTAGGTGCTTGTAATACTGCAATCATTAACTCTTGAACTGTTATATTGGCCCTTGGTGTAAATCGTAAAAATACATTTTTGGTTTGCAACTGAAATACAGTAAAGTGTAGTTGGACCACACTGTTATAACATAATGCATTGTGTCTTTTATCTTGTGTTACTTGCCTGCTTTCATTCCCCAATTTGATTCTTCTGAGAGCTGTTAACAGTGAAACCTCTTTAATAAAAACCTGAAGGGACCAATATTTCTTAAGTTAGTGGTTATGAGGTTATCATTAACATGTTTTTAGAAGAACAATAAAATGTCTCTAAAAATTTTTTTAGACAGTTTGTTTCTAAAATACAAATACTGTATGTATTCTTATCAGTACAAAAACCTCTCTTTACCAGTGAACTTGATATAACATTGTTTTGTGTGTTGTATAGAGAGAATTTTTTCATTGCACTAAAATTTAATTTTAATTGGATGTAGTTACAACATACCTACATACAAACTGATTTATTTTGAGATAATCATACAGAGTAGAAGAGGAAGGTTGGAAGTATATTCTATAAAAATAACAAGTATTAAAGTATTTAAAGAAAATTAACAGCTCAGGAAAAACTGTTTATACACGGTTTAGATGAATACAGTAAACGTTGACCTAAAATATCTTGATATCAGTGAACTGTGGATATGTTCTCTTCTGCTTAGCTATCCAATTTATTGTCTCATTCCAAGGGTAAATAAAACCACTTTTTACTAAGGAGAAATATCTGTTAGTGAGAGTTGTATTATAGAGGTTTCACTGTATTGCTTATATTTTGCATAATCGTGTATGAACGATGTGCATAAGTTTCATAATTGTGGTCCGTGCTGTTTATATTATTTTTCACTCTGTAATATTCTCGTCCATTCCTTCCTGTTTTACTAACGTTTTAACAACCTGTCATACTTGTGTGTTTAGGTTTGTTTAAAGATGACATAGCTCAGGTGGATTACGTGGACCTGGCTCAGAACCAGGTGCATCTCAAGCTGCTCCCTAGAATAGACTACACTCGTCCACGTGGAGCTCTCCGTACGTCTCAGTCGGTAAATTCCCAGCAGTTATGTGTATTTACGTTTATTTTGTGTGGGACATTATTCAGGTTTAACGTAATGCTGTATCTTGAAAAATAAGGAAATATAGTATTTTTATGTTTTGAAAACTGTAAATTTTATGATAGTATTTATGATACTGTACATTTTTTTTTTGTGTTATCCTTTAACTAGCTGACTTGTAAAATCACGTCACTGTCCTAAAACAGAGCAGAAATACTTAAATTTGGAAACATTATAACTTTAATGTCATCTTTGTTGGCATTACATATGTATGTGTCCGATTTTAATTCTTTTCTCACACAGGTATTTTCGGATTCAATATGACAATATATGATGTAATACCTCAACTTTCATTGAATGTACTGTACTGTAACAGTACAAGAATACTACAGTGGAACGTCATTAATACAAACCTGAAGGGACATAACTTTTTGCTGTTTGTAATAATGAAGTTTGTATTAACAGGTGTTTACAAAAACATAAAAAATCCTGTAAATGTTTTTTTTTTTTTTTAGGATTTGTAGTCCCGAAATACAAACTTTCATATCAACACCATGACTTCTTATAACAACTTAACTTATTATATTGTTGCATGTACAGGCTGACATTTATTGAACATTAAAGTTAGTAAATTTATTTCTTATCTAAATATAAGGGGAAATAAAACCATTTTGTAATAATGAGAACTTTGTACTAACAGGATTTGTAGTAACGATGTTCCACAGTATGCATGTTTGAAAGACATTTACTACTTTATGTTTTTTGGGAAGAAAAACAAATTGCAAAAGAGGGTTTTTCGAATTCATTTGCTTGCATTTTAAGTGTTATCTCCATCATCGTACAGAAGATGTACTGCTAGCAATATATTTTGACTGAGTTTCAGCTTTATTCAACTTAGTTGCTTAGTGACTTTACAGTTGCTTTGCATTGTATGCTCTATACAACAGGGATATGTTATAAGAATTAAGTAGTGGAATATGCTCTATACAACAGGGATATGTTATAAGAATTAAGTAGTGGAACCTTATTTATACAATCCTTACTAATACAATGGTCTCAGAATTACAAAGTGGTTGGTCCTCTGGGGATGAGGTGATAAATATTATGATTTTTAATGCAAAAAAAAAAAATGTGCGTGCAAATCAAGTCCTTTGTTTAAAAAAATGTCAATTTGGTGATATAATGATTGTATTTTGAGGTTAAATAACCTGACAGGAGACATATATTGTGCAAACATTTGCTAACCTTTACTACAAACTGCACAAATTTGGCCCCTTATGTTTCCATTAAAGAGGTTTCATTGAATGAATGTGTAGCAAAATTACTATTTATGGAACCACAGAAAACAGTGCGTGATGTTTTGTTCTAGGAAAGTGAAGCCTTGAAACGAAAGAAGAAGAGACGTCCAGCTGCCAAGCCATTTGACCCTGAGGCAATCCGTGCCATAGGGGGAGAGGTAACCAGTGATGGCGACTTCTTAATTTTCGAGGGTAATAGATACTCCCGCAAAGGCTTTCTCTACAAGAACTTCACTATGAGTGCCATTGTGGTGGATGGTAAGCCATATTCCCCAAACAAATATGAATACAGCTAATTTTTATTATTTTATTTAAGTAAATCTGCTAATTGAATGTTCAAGAAAAATATTTGAGGTTTGCCACAATTATTTAAAATATAATATGGTAGAGCCCCCAATTGAACGAACTCGGGAATAACAAAAACGGTGATTTAACGAAAGGATTTTTAGGAACTTTCAAAAATAACCAAAATTGTATGAAAGAATAAAGTAACTTTGATAAAATGGAATATAAATTGTAATGTAGATCTATTAAAAATTAATTTACTGTGCGCAATATATACTTACATCCCTGTAAATACAGTATTTTTCCGCATAGTTTACGCCATCGCGCAATTTACGCACCCTACATTTTTATCATCATTTCATGAAATAAAAATATTTTGCGTAATTTACGCAGTGTTTTTTTCGGGGCGGGAGATACAGACTTGTCCGACGGCTGCTGGTCTGACGCGGCACTGGATTGTAAACAAGGGGACAAGGGGAAGCGTGATGCGGGGCATGTGGAATGGGAGGGAGGAACAGAAACCTTTTCGATTGGGGGTGTGGAGGAAGGCAGGACGGCACCGGCTAGCGAATGAGAGGGAGTAATGTGTAGCCACCCTCCTCTGAAGCAGCAACAATACGACTCCTCCCCCCTCCATCCCTCTCATCCCTCTCATCCCCTACACACCTCTAGCATGCTCAACGGTATCTGCCAGCTAGCGCACGTATTTTTTTATCTAAGTTAGTGCTTTGTAACAATGGGGAAGTACGGGAGTTATACTGCTGCATTTAAGCTGAAAGCAATATCATAGGCAGATGATAACTGTAATCGCGCTTCAGCTCGGCACTTTTCTGTTACTGAAGGCCACATAAGATATTAGTGGAAACAGAAAAATCAACTGGAAAATGCTAAGGCAAGCGCAAGATCGTTTCGGGGTCCCAAACAAGGGAATTTTCCAAACATTGAAGAACATTTGGTACATTACATCCAAGATTGTAGGCGAAGTGGATATACCGTGTCAACAGAGATGCTTAAGTTCTACGCACGGGATATTGCAAGGAGTGAAAATATCGGTGCTGGGCAGTTCAAGACCAGTCGAGGCTGGGTTACGAGATTCATGCGACGCAAAGGATTTTCACTGTGAAGGCGGACATCATTGTGCCAAAAACTGCCACATGATCATACCGAAAAATTGCAGAAGTTCCATAAATTTGTGATTCGCCTTAGGGAAAGAAATTCATATCTCTTGTCACAAATAGGCAACGCGGACCAGACACCTGTTTGTTTTGATATGCCCAGTCGGACAACAATTGATGAAACGGAAACGCGTAGCGTTTTGATAAGAACTTCGGGCGCAAAAAAACAATGTTTTACAGTTATGCTTGCCATAACAGCAGACGGCAGGAAGCTGCCACCTTATGTGATTTTCAAGAGCAAAACTTTGCCTAAGTGTAGTTTTCCAAAGGGAATGTATGTGTGTGTACATCCTAAAGGTTGGATGGATGGCGAGTTAATGATAGACTGGCTAAAAACTGTTTTGTTTAACAGACCGGGCGCACTTTTGAAGTTACAATCTTTATTAGTGTTGGACAGCTTTAAAGGTCATCTGACAGAAGATGTGAAACGGAAATTGTCAGAAAACAAAACTGACATAGCTGTAATTCCCGGCGGGCTAACTGGTTTGTTACAACCACTAGACGTATGCGTCAACAAACCTTTTAAGGACCATTTGCGGCGAATGTATACAGAGTACATGGCAGAGGGAAACTACACGCTAACGCCTGAGGGGAAAATACAGCAGCAGACTCTAAAAAAGTGTGCGGGTGGATTATGGACAGCTGGAGTCGTATTTCGGAGGCTATCGTTGTGAAAAGTTTCAAAAAATCCGGCATTTCCAATAAACTGGACGACACTGAAGACGACCTGATGCGGAGTGAAATCGCCGACTCTGACCACTGTGAAAGTGCCAGTAGTGACAGTGAAGCTGTTGATATTTCGTCTGAAGAATCAGACTGAAAAGTGTAAAAAGTGTTTTTTTTTTCTGTGTTACCGTACATATTTCAGAATTTATTAATGTGATTTATTGTCTTTGTTGCAACTTTTTTAACTTTCAGTAAAGTTCATTTACCGTAGTTCTTTAATTGGTACATATTGCTGAATGCTGTGTGTGTAAACAATAAGTTGAACCCTCTGCCAGGAAGGATGTAAAGTGTGAAGTTAAAATTACCAATACGTAACAAGCTACCTGACACTGCTGTGTGCTCTGCGCTGTTGCCAGGCCGGACGGCCCGGCCGGCCGATTCTTATCACTGTGCAACTGACTGCAAGCGGTAAGTACCCATGTGATCTTGGAATCAAATGTAACTGTAGCATCTGCTAACAGCGAAGTTTTTAATGTTATGTACGAGTACTTTTCTTTTAGTGTTATTTTTGAATCAATATTTTAATTTTTCCTAAACATAACCTCATTTGAAAAAAAAAAATTTTTATACTTCTGCGAATATTTTACGCGCCTCGATTTTCAGCTTAAAAAACTGAATAAAAACTGTGTAAATTATGCGGAAAAATACGATAGTCTTAAACCATCCGTCAAAAATCTTTAAAAAAGTTAAAATTTGTTGAAAACTGGCTGCGGCAGAGACTTCCTAGTTGAGCGCGCACGGCCGAGCTAGCAACGTTGTATTGCATAACAGGCGTACCCTAGATTCTCACCCTGGCAGCTGGTGAGTGAACGAGCATCTAGGTACTTAAGTCTATTCAGCTCGGCGGCAGATAGAATGGATATTAATGTTTTTCGCATGATACGTTTCTTCACTGCAATGCCGACAAACCAAATTTCTTAATATCATCACTCATTATTTAACTCCTGTTCGTTTATCGGAAGGCTTAACTTTTACTCACAGACTGGAAAACGTATTAACGTGAACACCAAACATACGTACATTCTTAAGCATGGCCATGTTCTCAAATATGACGCCATTATGATTATAGCTTAAGGTACGTAAAAATCGCAAATTGCGATAAATGTGAAATATATGCGACATTTTGAATTATTTGCAAAAATCTGCGAAATTACGACTTATTTACGAAAAACTCCTAACTTTTGATAGACTTCAAAGAGGTGTGCATTATTGGGACATACCATACGCATTCACTATTTAATTTCAAGAAAATTATTGCAGAAATTATAAACATGCATTTATATAGCAATTACGTGTTTATACTATGGTTATGTAAACAAAAAATAAACACGCCATGTTAACATACGTCTGTGCACATTTTTCAATGTTCACTGTTTACAACATGGCGACATTCAGTTACAACGGGTCGTAAAATAACTTCGTGAACGGTGTAACGGGAAGTGTAGTAGAACTATATCTCATTTCGCCTCTTGCGCTTCATTAAACACTTCTTTTCATTCTGTGTCTTCCTCTCAACGTTACAATTACAAGCATTCACAAAGCCGCATCTGTTTCGCTTTACTTGTTTACGTTTGCCGCGCACTCGCGTTACCTGTAAACAGTGTAGGTACAGAAGAACAGTGCTGAAAGACGAAAGCTTGGAAACCTGTTCAATGTTAAAATTTAATCAGTGAACCATTTTATTTGTTTCTTATAAAAATACATTGTTTTGTATCTTGCACGTTTGATAAGTTTTGTAAGTATAGTTTTAACTTTTCCTATATTTTCTAACTTTTTCATTAAATATGCTTCAAAATGCTACAAAGATCTTTTCAAAATACTACAAAATGCTACAAAATAAATTTGAAATTTCTATTTTCAAGTACCTCTAATTATCGCCAAAGAAAATAGCACGCATAGAGCAGGGAATAAAAGTTTACGTCCACATGAACTCGTGCACATAACGAAATATTTCTTCGCACGTGTGACCTTATTGGAATATGCCCTAGATTATATGACAATTAGTTTACCTCCATGTTGCATTGCATTGTATCATCTGTTATGTTTATTGTAGTCAAAAATGTTTAGATGCTTGTGGTGAAATTTTATGCACAGACATTTATGCATATTTATTTTTTTTAGGAGTATTTTAGCAGCTGTTCCATGAATTGCTTTTGCAGTTACAAGTATAAATACGCTTAAATCAAAGACCAGTAACGTGGTATACCAGGCGTGGTCTGATGTGATATTTTGAACAAACTATCGTTGTATATTCAAGTAAATATGGTAATAGTATAATAATCACTGTTGGAGTGAGTGATTTTGGTAATGTTTTGGATAAGCCATAGCCAGTATTACAGTGAGGTTTTTTCCGAAGGTGTGAAGCCTACACTGTCGGAGCTGGAAAGGTTTGAAGAGGCACCAGAGGGCATTGACATAGAGTTGCCGGCACCGCCAACCACAGGGAAGGATGACGTGGCCACCCACAACTTCTCCAATGGAGATAACGTGGAGGTGTGCGAGGGTGAGCTGATGCACCTTCAAGGCAAGATCATCGCCATTGATGGCAATCTCATCACCGTTATGCCTAAGCACGAGGATCTGACTGTGAGTGCATTTGCAGTTAATTTTATGCAGTTAAAATTGAAATATGTAATTTTTCCAGAAATTAGCAACGGTACATTCTCAATAGAAAAAAGTTGGTAAACCTAATAGTGTAACTGGTAATTGCTCGTCGGGGATCTAATGTTTTATTGGTTAATGCTTATCTGGGATTTAAAAAAATGTTAATTAAATTTCTTAAGGATAGTTTTACAGGTAACTGACAGTAATGTTGGTACATGCAGTTTCGAATGGATGTGTTTTTAATAAACTTATCTGTCCATACATTTTTATGGTTTTGAAAGAACAACCTAAAAGATGTTGTAGTAATATATATCCTAAAAGATGTTGTAGTAATATGGGTAGCACTGAGGTAAACAACAAATTTAGTGGTGGAGTTTGGATGTAAGTCATCAGGTGACGATGCCCCACATAACATAATTTAACATATAATTTCCCATCCTTTCTCTTACCAGGGCTCTGGGTTAGGCAGTGTAAGTCACACATGAAAATGAAATAGCCAGCTTTTTCTCTAAATTACATGCTTCTCGTCATGCAGTTTTCAACTTATCTTAGATTTTATAAGCATGGCTAATTGTGGGTGTTGGTGCTGCTTGTAGGAGCCTCTGGAGTTCCAGGCGTCGGAGTTACGCAAGTACTTCCGCATGGGTGACCATGTCAAGGTGTTGGCGGGACGTTATGAAGGGGACACAGGCCTCATTGTGCGTGTGGAGGACAACAGGGTGGTACTTTTTTCTGACCTAACCATGCACGAGCTGGAGGTGCTGCCGAAAGATGTGCAGCTCTGCTCTGATATGGCTACTGGAGTAGACTCTCTGGGTCAATACCAGTGGGGCGACTGCGTGCAGATTGAGTGAGTCCATCATCTCTGCAAACTTTTTATTACATTTTAATTACTAACAGAGTATTTCTCAACAGTAACATTTATATAATAGGTTTTTGTACCTTTTCTCCCAGTAATTAGTTTGTTATAGACTGAGTAAATTCAGTCTCTGGTACTTTTCAGAGTAGTGATATGTAAAAATTTTGTATTGAGCTATCCACATGACACCGTTTATATTTGTATTTGATGGAAATTTATACATTTGGCGGAAAATAATGACAGTCGAAAGTGCCCACATAGTTAACAGCCACAGAAGTAGGCTGTACACTGTAAAGTAAGCCCTTTTGAAGACCGTCTTACGAAACGTAATAACTACAGAATATATTTTCATGTGGTTTCGGACATTATATTTTGAGTACTGTGAACTTGCACATAACATTTATTAACTAGAGCTGTAAAAATCATATTACTTTTAGGAAAACAGTAACCAAGGTTACAAAAGTGTTCAATGTACATCAGTACAGTATTACTATAACTTGTAATACAGTATGTTATTGTGTCTGACAGCCAGAACATGTTTTGTTTTGATTCACAGCCCGCAGACGGTGGGGGTCATAGTTCGCTTGGAACGAGAGAACTTTCATGTCCTGAATATGCATGGCAAAGTGGTTGAGGTCAAACCCCAGGCATTACAGAAGAGGAAGGAATCTCGTTATGCTGTTGCACTCGATTCTGACCAGAACACGATACAGAAGAGGGATATGGTCAAAGTCATTGATGGGCCACATTCGGTAAGCTTTTTTTTTTTTTTTTTTGCTATATTAGAACCTCAATATAATGACATCAGTGATCTGACAACTTTATTCTAAGGAGCTGTCAAAATGTAAAAGTTTTAATGTTTTAATTTTTAAAAGAAAAAATAGGCAAAATTCAAGAAACTATAATTAATATTTATTTAGAAACGTTAGCATGCAAAAAATAACAAACTGCAACTACCATTATTTGGTAAGTTAATGCTGTGAAATAAAGAAAAATCACCAAAAAAGTTTTAAACAACTTCAGCTGGAACGCACTTGAAGTGTGAATCTACCACGTAAGGCCATGCATGCAACACTAGAACAAGTGAGAAGTGGTGACAAATGCTGCCTTCTTTCCTTTCTAACTCTTGCTCCTCAACAAGAAATTTAACATATCCATGGAAAATGTAAAGAAATACTATTGTATAACATATGTTTGTTATTCCACTTCTATAAGTAATGGGAAGAAAATAACAATAAAGGCATTAAAATTATGTTTGCTACTACTGTAGCACACAGTAAAACCCTTTTAAGATATTACCATGCAACAAGTTTTCTCTCTTAATAAGTGTGAATAGTTTTTACCATATCTATAAATACATATAAAAAATTAGACCCTTTCAAGAAGTTTGAATTTTTCACTATCTTCAGAAACTCCTTAACAGGGTTTTACTGATGTTCACGACTGCTGAGTTCATAGCGATACATATACTAGTGTCCTTTTCAAACAGATCGCCACTCTCTAAAAATATGTGGCTCTTGAACTTCATGTCAGTTACGATAAGACACATGTACTTGTACAATAATTTTATCTTAAAATAATTAAATATGTGTAGTTAATGATATTCTTGTTTTTTGTAATAGCCAATTATAAATGCAGCACTCTGTAAACAGCCTCTGCAAATTACGGTTGGTGCAGCACACTGCACAGTAGCACATTCTAATGGTGCCTTGAAACACTCCTCCATCTTCGTTTTCCATATTGTCCGTACCATACTTTGTACCTGAATGCTTGTTCTGCCATTTCATTGTGTAACAACAAAATGAGGATGTAGCTGCACATGCTAGCACAACAATTTAAACTATTTGATAGATACAGTGGAACCTCTACCTATCATTTCTCAGATGACTGACAAAAAATTTTAACATATGCAGACATTCAATGGATGTGGTCTTGAAATGCAAAGAAATAGGAAATGGGACCACAGATTGTGTTCCATAGATTCGGACATTCAGTACATCTGGGTTCAGCGCAAAGAGGTTCCACTGTATTTGCAATGGCCATGCTTCGTAGAGAATACTCAAGCATCACTCACCCACCTATACATTTTGCTACCTATCTTCTTGCCAACTCACTTAACCACCCATCCTCTCAGTACTCTCACCCATCCACTAACTCACCCACACACTTATCTACTTAATTGCCTGCCGTCCCACTCACCTATCCAGCAAGTTTCTCATCCACTCAGCTATGTATCCATGTAACCACCTGCTCATCCATCTAATAATTTACTATACTCGCTCACCTACTCACATATTCATTTTGATGGCCTATTCTGTTGCAGATACATTTTACCCCTGGTGTATTTGTTTGCATGGTATTCTAATAGTATAAGAATTTAAACTGGTTGCGATATTATGGCAGGCTCAGATGTGGTAGATATATGACATGTCTTGTGCAGGGTCGTGATGGAGAGATCAAGCACTTGTATCGCAATTTTGCATTCCTGCACTCTCGAATGTACCTTGACAATGGAGGCATTTTTGTGTGCAAGACTAGGCACCTTCAGCTGGCTGGAGGGGCAAAGGTAAATCTCTTTGTAATTTATTGAGGATGGCTATTGTGTTTACTCTAATTTAAGCCAACCTCGATTTTAAGCAGCACCTGAATTAAGTGAAATCTATTATTTTTCTGCGATGCTGCATTATTTTGGTTCTTGAAATTATATTATAAAGCATTTTTGTGAAAATATTGCATATATACAGTTCTTCTATAGTCTGTTCACTTTAAACTGAGCACTCAACAACATTTATAATATCAAAAACTGTATTTTATTGGGACCAAAGATGTTAAGTTTTGAGAGTGGTGAAACATTCAACTGGTATTTAGTTGCAGGGAAGTTATCAGGTTTAAAATAGTAAGGATAATAGCAAAATATATTAAAGAAAAATGTATGCAGTGCTCACTTTATCTTGAACATTCTATAGCATTTTATCTGTGCATTCCGAACTGTCTATTCACTGTCGTTGTGGAGGTTGTCGTGATTTCGTGATATATTGGTGGGCCAGTTCCCAGCGTCTGAGCTCTGAACTATTGCAAGAAGATGGCAAGGCTTTCACAATTCTAGAGCTGTAGCAGGAATCAAAGTCTTTGATGTGGGAAACTGCATGAGCTGCAACTGGCTTTTCTTGTGGGCAGATGTTGCGTCCAGCTAGGGCTTGCTCCAGGCCTCAATATCAGATACTCACTTTTCCTCTCCCCTATTCATTGCAAGCCATCACAACCAGACCTACATTACTGCCCCATATTTGAAATTCCCACAGTGCTTAGTTCGCCTTCCAGCCGTTAGGCTTACAGGTAACAGAGCACACACTGCTGCTGGATTGCAGTGTGCCATGTCTCGCCGCCCGAGGAGGCCAGTTTAATATTGGCGAAATGTCGTGACCGCACTTCCATGGGAAAATGTGTGTCATCCCTTTGTGTGTATGTACCTATGTACAAGTATCAACTGTAAGTACTTGTACTTCTGTCTGTTACATTACTTAGGTAGCCTAGTGGCCTATTTCCCACCATTCTTGAGACTGACTTGTTTTTACAAAACTCTCTTGCTATTCAAGGAATGCAGTTGGCTTCATGGCATGTATGTGCAACCTGTTTTTACTCGGTACTTAAATGTAAGCTTAAACTTTATTTAGGAAAAATATTTTGTAGAAAAAAGTGCTGCTTAGATTTTAGCAAAGATGGTACAATTTAATGTTTCCCTTATTTGGACCTTTTTGTAGTGTTCCTATGCAACTCTTATGTAGCATAATTTTTCCTTTTGCAGTTTCCTATTTTCAAACCCATTTTTTAGTGGGTCACTTAGGTTGTTAAAAAAAAAGTTTCCCACTGTGTACTATTTGTACACTCAAGTGCTTAGCCTTTTTGGAAATGTTTGTATGAAATTTATCAGTGTCAAGTACCTATGTGTATGGAATGTTTTTCTTCTCCTATTCAGATATTGACTGGGAACATAATATTATTGTTGTTTTTAGGGAAACATAACTCAAGGTGGCTTGGGTGGAATGGCACTTGGAGGCTTTATGTCGCCACGTATTTCATCTCCGCTACATCCTAGTGGTGGAGGTCGTGGTGGTGGTGGTGGTGGCGGCGGCGGTCGTGGCCGAGGAAGAGGAGGAGGGATGCGTCGTGACCGTGAGCTCATTGGTTCAACCATCAAGATCACTGGTGGTCCATACAAAGGTTAGCATCTTTACATATTGTAATCTGCATTCGGAATGCAGTAGAACTCACATTTTACGAGTACTTGGTTTTACGAGGTCATTCTCAGGCACTTTAAGGCTTGCCGCATTTAGTTAGAAATAGTAATAGTTAAAGGGTGGCCTGTTAGTAGCTAAGGTTTGTATGAGCATGATACTTGGCGTGGGTGAGCCACAAAACAGCCTATAACAGCAGACTCGTCCCTTCTGATGATTGTCAAACAAACTGAGCCGGGCGAGAATGCCGTTGGGCGAGGGACAACTTTCTCATAAACTTAAGGGATGGTTGTGAACACTCACCTTAAAATAGAGTTTCTAACTAGCTATCAGCGCTTGCTAACAGAGATGGGCTTGGGCGGGTGCCACTCGTTGAGCAGTCACTATACGGGTTCGGCTTTCGGCTTTATCTGTGACTTCAGAGTGCTAATCATGAGTTTCCTCAATCGCAGATACTCCCTGAGATTCTTGCGACGTGCGGAGTTCTGTTTGTGTTACTGGTACTAGTGGGCTAGTTTTTATACTGTTCGCACATTTCAGGGAGCGTAGTTGCTTCGTCTTGTAGTGGTACTGCAGAAAGAATAACCCAGCTTAAGTTTGGCGCTGAGTTGGTTTTCACTGTTCCTTCCTGAGCCTAGCAACTTTGAGTTTACTTTCCTCTATACTACAAATGTTGTCATCGGGATTGAGGTGAATCTCTGATTCTTAGACATTGAAGAAACAAAATAACACTCTGATATATTGACATTTGCACAAGTATTTACAGAAGCACGTTCACTGATTATAAATAATGTAACATAAATATCTTACAGTCTGATCAAATTTCATGTGTACACACTAATAGTCACAAGATACTGGGCTAACTTATCGTGGCACGAATCGGAAACGGATCCTACTGGATCAAAGATGGCCGGACTTCCAGTCATAGAGAATCTGTCTCAGAGTAACATACAAAATGCGCAAGATTGTGCAATTTACTCGTTAAATCCAAAATACAGTGAACCCTCGATAACTCGGACTAAAAGGGGGGAGAAGCTGTCCGAGTAGCTACGATTTGTCCGTGTTATCGAGGGATGTCCGGAGAGGTGGGGTAATCAGTCATTAATCACAAGAAATGCGAAGAAATTAGTACGCTATTATTTCTACAAGCAAAAGAGGCTGCAATAATTACTGTTTTGTACGTAACTATCGTATAAAGTTACGGGAGGGCCACCATGCAGTGGGAAAATTAACGTAACGTTGAGGACTATAAAAGAATGTCAAACAATGTGGGCAGTCAGATCTTTATTTATTTTTTATGCTGCTACTTCTGGCTGATCCTTTTTTTTTATCTCTGTGCTAGAAGCTGGCACCAGGCACCCTTCTATCACATAAAAGTTTTCGTCTGGCTGGCGACAGCCAATGTGCCTGCATGTGTGAGAGAGATAAGAAATGATCGTTGGAGATAAGCTAGGGAGGTTGCGAGCGGAAGTAGTCAAGGTCAACCAGTACAGTCTCGTGCAATACAAACGCCGCACGTGACCACACGCATCTCACACAAGGTGTTTACATTGAAAAATGCCTTACGTCCGTATGTTACAGCATAGGGGTAGCAGCCAACTGCTAGCCTGATAGTTACTCTACCCTCCTTCAAAGTTACAAAGGTATAAAAATAATTTTCCTCGTATACATGAATAAAAACGGTACTGTTATTAACAATCCTTCTGGGTCACTGTACATTATGTGAACATATTTTAACACTACTTATTTTAAAATTGAATTTTATGTATGTAAATTGCATCATAGAACACTTAATTTACAGCTGTATTCTTATACAAATTGTCATATTATAAAGCAATAAAATTTTAATCATGTTCTACAGAGTTACCGTAATTACTCGCGTAATCGCCGCATATTTTTGACCAAATTTTAGGCCCAAAAATGAGGTGCGGCCATTATAAAGGATTTTCAAAAAATTACCTTCTAAATTTTTTTTGGTGTAGAATATAACAAATGTATATTTTTTCTATATTTACTCGTTCATAATGTGAACATTTCTTCTAAAATAAAGAAAAAGATTTTGTCGGTGTATAGTAAAATGGAAAACTTACGACTACAAAATCTTGTTAATCCATTCACGTGCGTCACTCATTGAAAATCTTTTAAAATTAACCCGCATAAGACGTTTACATTTTACGGTCCATTACATGTACACTATTATTTCCCGTGAAGTAGTTTATAAACAAATCCGATTCACGCTTAAAACGTTACAACTCTCCAGATGCCGTTACGTTATCAACAGAGCATCATCAACAAGCGAGCGTGACTCATCGTGACCGGCTTGGGCATGGATGTTGTGTTGTTCTTTCACCACCCATATCGGCTCTTGAAAACATCGTTGTTAAAGGGGCGTAAAAACTTCTCACCAATTTTTCTACAACACAATGCATAGCAATGATTTTTAATTTTTCTATTTAATGTCAGGGACAATTTGTTTTGCAACCCTGAATTCATTGTACATACCAGAACAAAATAATTTTCCGTTTGTGTGTCATTATAACCCGTAGTTACCGTCATTTGACAAGCACCTCACTGAAATGTTTGTTTACGACACGTGGGTGCCTGGCTCGCAGGCAGAAGAGGGAGGAAAGATAAAGAAGTGAGAGGTCGGCCTGCTGCGTTGCATCTTTACTCACGCGTTGCGCGCCTCGCTAGCAACATTTTACCACACCGAACTTGCCAGATATTTACTGTGGGATTATTAAAGGCTAAGTAGCGATGAATGACTACGTTATAAAGTTTAATACTGTTCTAAAATATAATGGGATGAATTTAAATCCAGCAGAAACGATTTTTTATGTCTTTTAACCAAAAAATAATTAATCAAAAATTATTAAAATTTTTTAAAAATTCTGTCTGAGTTATCCGAAGTCCGGGACATCGAGGTCCGAGTTATCGAGGGTTCACTGTACATTTGAAAAAAATCACTAGATGTTACTGCATGTAAGTCAACATTAACAAGAGTTACATTACTGCTTGTATAGTTGGTAGCGAATCATTGCATGTAGTTCCGTGTACAGTGAAATCCCTTATTCACACTTTTCAGGAGGACAGGGTGAAAAAGTGTAAATAGCGGGAAAATGTAAATTAAGGGAAATCTCAAATAACTCATTCAGTTTACCTTATTTAGTACTTTTATTTTCATATTACCTATTTAAAAAACTCTCTACAGGTAAAACCAAACTAAAATCAAAGTGATACGTACCATGCATGCAAGGAATGCATGTACAGATATTTTGTTGCATAAAATTTGGTACAGTGTAAGTTACCAATACTGAAATTGAAAATACTTTTATGGGAAGATTCGCGTCACGTGCACCTACAACTTGAGGAGAACATCTTAAAATGTTAGAGGTCTGTTATATTTTTTTACAGTTTGGTTAACATTCTTCAGCACTTTAAAATTTTTTGCAGTGCTATCATGAATTTAGACAGTACAGTAATACATACATAGTATGTATTTGAACTGGAATGGTAAGTTCTTTACTCTGATCTACGCATGTTCCATCGAATTCGTCACACTTCTCCATGATTTTCAATTTTTGTTTTACCAAAAATGTTGTCGGCTATTTTTTCTTCCATTATATAACCATCTAAACACACTGCACTAATATGGAAATGGTTTAAAAACACAACTGTTTGCAATAAAACATTTTCTTACATGTTTCACAAATTTTAGGTCAAAGTTACTGTTATTTGCTTTTATAAACAGAGACAAACGAATGCACATAAAGAGATCAATGTTGACAACATAAATACTGCAATAAATAGCGTTTGAGACAGTCAATAGTTCTAGTGGCGGCAATTCTCCTGTTGCCTTCTTGAATTTATTGTGCCGTGAGCGCAAGCATTACACGTGATCACTGTCATTCTTCTATGGCTTTGCATGTGATCACCAACTTGACTGTAGTTTTTCTTCCGTGTTCTATTTCCAAGCGAGTTAATAGGTCCTTTTTTTTTTTTTCGTCATATGTGACTCTTGACACTTGTGTTTATATTGTATACAGGTGGCGAAAAATATAAACAACTGGAAAAATAAGAATTTGGTAATGTGATATGCAGGAAAATTTAACATTTCACTAAATAGCAACGAACGGGACCTGAAGAAAAAAGTGTAAGTTGCAGGAAAACGTAAATGATTAGAACGTATATACGAGGTTTCACTGTATTTTCCTATTAGAATACAACATTAGTGGAAGAACATCAAATGCATTCAACCACTCTGTATTAAATATACTTTATAATGTTGATTTACGATCTTATTGACATACCTACTGAATGTATATTTTGAATTAATTAGCGCCAGCACAAAGTGACGCAACTGAGCCGCTGAACATCAATTGGCATTGGCACATGTCGCTAGTGCTCCGCATTATAGATGTAGTTCAAAATTCCACCGACAGGTGGCATCAGAGATAGGTTTTTGCAGCTTCGCTTGGAAGGGAGTTGAATCATTGTGTTTGCCCATTGTTCTGTAAGTATGGGTTTCGAATAAATACATTCAAAATAATTTTTTGTCTGTTTATTAACTTTGTTGCAAATGTTATGAAAACATTGGTATAGGTCATTCGGAATAAAGTGAGCACTAAAGATTTAACCTTTGAAAAAAATCACTTGCCGTTACTGAATATAAGTCAACATTAACAACAGTTACATTGTTTGTATGGTTGGTAGCGAACAATAGCATGTAGTTCCGTGTATTTTCTTGTTTTAATACAGCATTAGTGAAACAACATCAAATGCAAACGACCTCTCTGTACTTAATATACTTTAAAATGTTTATTTAAGTTCTTATTGACATACCAACTGACTGTATAATTTTATTTAATTAGCAAAAGCACAAAGCGACACAACCGAGCCAATTGTCGTTGACAGACGCCGCTAATGCTACGTGCCACAGAGGTAGTTTAAAGTTCCACCGACAGATGGCATCAGAGTTAGGTTTTTGCCGCTTCGCCAAGCTTCATTTGGAAGCGAATTGCGTCATTCAGTTTGTTTGTCCGTTGTGTAATAAATATTGGTTTCTGATAAAAACATTCAAAAGTACTAGAAGTAACTATTTATGAATATCATTGGTAAATTATGTGAAGTCATTAGTATTGTATGTTGATTTGTTTTATGATCGCCAGCCTGAGCAGCCTATCTGGAAATAGAAACATAATTTTTTTCCCCCCGTTTCACACATTGAGAACATACGTTAGTTATAGTTTCTTTTTACGTGCGTCGTCGTCGTTCATTGTAGTATGTTGAACGGAATTTGTATTCGTGAGTTGTGTGTGTCGTGTGTGTTTTTAGTGTCGGTTGTAGTTTAAACGTTAGAATATAGGCCCCTACTGTGCTTACATTTACGAGATTCGTTACGGTAATAGTGCTGTTCGAGTACACACAGAGAAACCAGTATTATAAGACGTTTACTCGTAGGTATTTATAACTAAGATTACTACTAAGTATAGCATATGTTCAGCACCCGTGCATTTAATGAGTAGATATTGTAGATAACATTTATCGGAGCAGTGTAATGTAAATGTAAACATTGTACAAGCTTATGTAAATAAAACCACGTGGAAATGTTGTTTATATACAGCGGAAAGATATAAACTGGAAGAAAATAGAAACTAATCAGGACTTTTTTGAGTCCTCATTTTATTCCGAATCACCTATAATCTGTAATTTGTTATGTTTTACGATCGCCAGCCTGAGTACTGTATCTAGAATTACAAACATCATTTTCTTTTTTGTTTTACACATAGAAAATACATTATTTATTGTTTCTGTTATGTGTGTCGCCGTCATTCATGAAAGTATGCTGAAGGGAACTTTGAATTGAGTGTCTCATGTCATGTGTTTTAAGTGGCAGTTTTGAGTTACAAATTCAAATATACTATGCACACATTTACGAGATGTGTAACTGCAATATTTCATGTTGTATCAGAGTTGATGCCCAGTAACCAGTGTTTTAAGACATTAATTATCAGGTATTTATAACTAAGGCCACTAATGAGTATAGCATATGTTCAGCACCAGTGCATTTAATAAGTAGATATTGTAGGTAACATTTATCAGAGCATTGTAATGTAAATGTAAACATTGTACAAGCCTATGTAAATAATAAGCACGAGGCAATGTTTATGTTTACATGTAATGGAAAGATATAAACAGGTGGAAAATATAAATTAATAGGGGCTTTTTTGAGTGCTCACTTTATTCTGAATCAATTATAATTACAGTAATATTTAGCTGTATAATTCTACAAGTACATGTAAATTTGTAGTTAAATTATGTGTTTCAATATAACATGAGAGACAGAATTACAAGTATTTACAGGTGATACTTCTAGACATTTAGTACATGTACAAAAAAGGGCTACATATCTTCTTGCGCATCTGTGTAAGAAAATAGGTTACCTTTTTTATACGTGTAACTATCAGCCAGTAGCTACTGTAATTACTTAGGCTTTTGTGTATCATGTTATCGTGTTAGTCTTGTGGCCTATTTCCACCTTTTATCATTGTGTTGCATGTATAAGATTGATAATAACACAAAAAATTGTCATAATTATGAGTTGTCGTAGTACCAACCAAATGTTTACATAAACAAGCAATTTTTTTAGGCTATTGACATGATACATGGGATGGGAATAACAGTACAGTTTACCTTGGTTAGAATCTCTGCTGTTGTAAAGCAGACTGCCAAAAATTATGCACATATACCGTATTTACTTGCTTCTAAGACGGACATTTTTTTAGGCTTTTTGAGACCTAAAAGTGGGTTTCGTCTGAGAATCGATGGGGCCTTACATTCGTCAACATTTTTAAGAAATGTATATACAAAAAAGTTTTGTAAAAAGAATTGGTTCTGTGATTTGCTAGTACATATGTACAGTACTTGCAAAGTGGAATATCACGTGATGAATCTATAAATAAGCATGAACAAAAACCGCGTCTCAATTCTCATGTCGCTAACCGTAACGAGTCTTAGGCCTTTTAACACCGCAGCGAAGCGCAGATTGGACCTTGATGGGAGGAGCGGGAAAGGTAAACATGTGGCTCTGCTGTGGCGAGACAGGATACAAGATGCACGTGACTATCGGACAGAAATGGAGAAGAGGGAGGGATGAGGAGAGGCAGCTGCCGCTTCTATAATCAACACACCTGAGTGTAGCTTTGCTTTGGGCTGGTGGGCAACAAGCGACAGTTCACATGAAGGCAAGGTTAGACTTGTTTTGTAAAGAAAGGCCAGAGTGTGTGTTAAACTTGCACATAAACTTTTTTTTAACAATTTTAGCTCTAAAAATGGGGTGCGTCTTAGACTCGTGTAAATACAGTATGTATTAATTTTATAATTATTATTCAGTAATTTATTTGCACTCCGTGATCTTCATTAGTTTTTGATGTCACCATATGGACTTGCTAAAGCATGGCAAAATGTGAGGTAAACGAAACTAAAATGGCCGTCTTGCGATACAGTAACTAAAATGAACAGCACTGCTAGCTCTTTGTGATTGGCTCAAACATACAACGCTCCACCAATAAGATGTTTATGACTGGACTAACAAAAGAGGTGCGGCTGTTCCATATTACCCATACTGGCAACATTTTGTGAAGTATTCAAAGCGAAAACAATGTTTTGTGCATGATCCCAACTGAGTACGGTTTATTTATCCATTCCTACATAATTTTTTCTAAAATTAAAACTTATGGCTAAGAAATCAAATCACGTAAGTATAAAAAATGACACAAGAATTTTATGAACTTACTCTGGTTACTTTGGGTAATGTAAAATTTCAACTTTAGGTGTTCAAAAAGCGATTCACATCAAGTTTGATTGCATGCATTGTCGTGATCGGCCAAACCTGACGTGTTCGAGAAACAAGTGTAGCAGATTATGTTTCGTAAACGTAACTTCTTAACTTCTTTCAGTATAACATGCACAATATAAAAAGATAGTAATTAGTTAAAAACTAATTCTGCAGTGTCATTCGTTATCACAGTTAAAAGAAATGCAAACGATGCTGTGCACTAAACAGGAAACATTTGTTTTCGTTCAGTACCAAGATGGAGTCTATAACAATGAGGATGAGCAATTCACGACAGTATTGCCAGATGCAAATGCGTTTCCACCGTTGCTATATCTCGCGCTGTGCACGCTACGCTATAAGTGGTGGTTCTCTCGTGCGCCTTTATTATGTTTAATTATAATTTTAAAAAAAATTTCACTGAATGTTGATGCTTCTGAATCGCTCATATCTAGGAAAGTGGTCTTGACTATACCATTCGTAATCTTGAATGTCTCGTGATATCCCATACTCGTAGTAGTGAGATTATTATATGTATGAAATTACGTATAGGTAAATTATATTGGTGCAAGTATGTGTGTATACAGCAGGAAAATAGCAAAAATACTAGTAACATATGCACCATATTTCCAACTGGACAAAATAATTTGAGTCATGAAAAACTAATTTTAATTAAAATGAGACTAGAGGGAAAAAAATACATAGGAAAGTTTGAAACAGAATCTATGACTCAGACCTAAATCAACCTCTAGTTCCTTACATTTAGTTGTTTTGTCTTTTATAGCCAAGTAAACGTGAGAAATAATCAAATTACAATTTTTGAGGCTTGAGGGATATTCTTTAAAATATTGTAGCACCTTGTGTTAAGGAGCTTCCAGTTTTGTAAAACCTTATGGGATTTTGTTGCTTAGGTTGCTTGTTAGTTCTATGGTGCCACTGTCCCATCGAAGTAGTACTTAGGTTTGTTGACTGCCTTTCTGCTCTGTGTCTGTATTACTTCTTTTCTGAAGTGGTATTTTAGTGTTTGAGGTTGTTGGTGTTCGCTTGTTTTGGAAAGCTTGCTTTCAAAGTGATGCAGTAAATCCGCAAAGTGGATAAACCAGTTGCAGATAGTTAAATGTTCACTGTATTACCTGTTTACTTTGATATATTGTATAGTAATTTTTACAGTGTGTTTACTGGTAGGGATGACAGCAGATAGGAATGGCATACATAGCAGAACTGGTAGCATGCGCTGGAATGCTTCAGTATAAAACATAATTCTGTAACTGTGTGTTTGTCATTGTGTGCAGGTGTTTTTGCAAGGCGAGGTATTGCTGTTGATATGCATGAAAGACAGAGTGCAACATATGAAATTATTGTGTGTGTTTTGTGCAGGCAATGTGGGCATAGTGAAGGATGCTACAGAGTCCACGGCCCGTGTTGAGCTGCATTCGACCTGCCAGACAATCTCTGTTGACAGATCGCACATTGCCAACGTTGGGGTTCTCACTAAGGTTAGGCCACCTTACTCTATCTATCTATCTATCTATCTATCTATCTATCTATCTATCTATCTATCTATCTATCTATCTCTATCTATCTCTCTCTATCTATCTATCTATCTCTCTCTCTCTACTCTATCTCATCTATCTCTCTCTACTCTCTCCCCTCTCTCTCTCTACTCTCTCCCCTCTCTCTCTCTACTCTCTCCCCTCTCTCTCTCTACTCTCTCCCCTCTCTCTCTCTACTCTCTCCCCTCTCTCTCTCTGCTCTCTCCCCTCTCTCTCTCTCTCTACTCTCCCCTCTTTCTCTCTACTCTCTCCCCTCTCTCTCTACTCTCTCCCCTCTCTCTCTACTCTCTCCCCTCTCTCACTCTCTCCTCTCTCTCACTCTCTTTCCTCTCTCCTCTCTCTCACTCTCTCTCCTCTCTCCTCTCTCTCAATAGAAATGAAACAGGGCTTTTGTTTTAAGTAGGCTACTCACATTATCACAAACTGTCTCTGTAGGCATTTTTTTTTCCTTTTGCAAGTTGAACCAGTTTTGTATTGTTGGGTAAGTTGCATACATACGTATAGGTGCAGACTGTGCCATGCAACAGTTGTACAACAGTGTGTTTATTATGGCTGGTGAACACGTTTGACGTCTTATAATATCTGCTTATAAGATGTACTCTGAGAATATTCTTAAATATGATTTTTTTCAAAAAAGACAAGAGTAATTATAAATTACAATTAATACAAAACCAAACTTAGTTCTTTAAGTTGAAAGTTTTTTACAACACTCTTTATTGGCTACATTGCTGAGACGCATAGTATAATATTACTGGTTTCCATGAAACGCAGTGCAATTTCTCAATACATGTAAAGCAAAAGTTCTATACCTTTGAGTTAAAATTATGATTATTAGTAGGGAAAGAAAGTGTAGCGATTTAGAGAGGGAGGGGGTGAAGAACATTATATTCAGAGCACTGAGCTCGAATCATTGACTGGCCGCCACTGCACTGATCGATAGAGAAACTGTTTTCAATGAAAATATTTTCATGGTTTAATTAATTACATTGAGGTACGTTTGGTAGCTTCTTTTCAATTTTTCTTGTCATTTCATACTAAATTATGCTAAGTTTATACATGTCAATAAATATATCTATAGATATGAAAATCAGCAAAAATTTTGCTGTTTTGCATGTTGCGTAAAACAAGTGTCTCTAGAATGTCAGGATTTGAGATTTGGTTCAAAACTACAAGTTTCTAGACAGTATGTATATATTTCCTTCAAACAGTATTTTTAAAAAATTTGGCCATTATATTTTATTCTAAATAATAACTGTTTTATTGTTTTGAGTTCATTTAGTTTTACTTTCCGACTTATTTTTGGCAATGTATTTATTAAGTGCATGTCTGTCCCACTGTTTTATAGTTCTTCTAGCTTTTGTATTGTAACATAACTAACTGTCTGTGCACAGAATTTGGCAGTCGTGCGACCTGTGTTGTTAATTACGAAAGACTAGGTGGGATTGCAGTTTAATAACTGAAAATATTTGCATTTACTGATAGAAAACTAATTTTAAAATCATTTGTAATAGGCTAATAGCTAGCAAGCGTTGCTAGATATTTTAATTGATTTTTACATGAAGTCTGACTGTATGGTTGGCAGCGAATTTCCTTATTTAGTTCCGTGTATTTTTCTTTTAGTTCAACAATGATGAAATAAAACCAACTTAATATGACTAATAAGCTTTTTTTTATCAAGCTACATAGGTTCCTACCAACTGCACAATTTATTTTACTCGCGCAAACATTAAATGACGTGTGCATAGAGGTTGGACATTTCCTGTCATTAGCCGTCACGCGTGGAATGATACGAATTGGTTGAAAATATAAATTCAGCATGGGCTTTCTTAAGTACTCACTTTATCCCGAATTGCCTATACAGGTTTTTTTCACGTTTCACTTTATACAAATGTTTATTGATGTATACAGTATTTACTCATGTAATGGCTGCCATCGCATAATGACCGCACCAATATTTTGAAAGGCTTAAAACGGTATTTAAAAAAAAATGCATAATGGCAGCACATATATTTTTCAACCGGTGACACAATAATTAGTGACGCTTGTGAACGGATTAACACTATAAGAATGGAGGGAAATAGGCAGATGGGTTATTTTGCATGTTGACTATGCACCCCAGCAATCTTTTTCTTTATTTTTGGAGAAATGGTCACGTTATGAATGAGTAATTGTAAAAAAAAAAAAAAAAAGTGTACAGTTAAGTTTTATTTAACACAAAATACATTTTAACGGTAAATTATTGTTGAAAACACCTCATAATGGACGCACCTCAATTTTTTGGAGTCAAAAATTTGGTCAAAAACATGCGAAAATTGTGCAAATATATACAGTACAGTAAAACCTATTTATAAAGACCCCTCATGTTTTTCTAGAATACGGTCTTTATATAGAGGTGGTCCTTATAAAGGGGTAATTGTATATTAAAACCCCACAGTTTTTGAGGAAAGGGTTGTTATAGAGAGGTGGTTGTTATAAAATGGGTTGTTATAAAGAGGTTTTACTATATGATTACTGTAAGAATCTTGCTTGCATGTATCAAATGATTATCATACAAAACAAAATGTTGTCTTACTGTTTGAATGATATTCTTTACATAACACTTGAAATTAAATTGAATACTGTGTGATTTGTTGTGTAGGATGGATCTTTCTCATCATACAACCGCACCCCATCGTATGGCATTGGTGGCAACACTCCAATGTACCGTGATGGCAGTAAAACACCCATGCATGGGTCACAAACTCCTATGTACGAGAGTAAGTACAACATTTTTTTTTTTCCCTCCTAGTTGCTTCATTATATTTTTCTGACTCGTGATGACACAAGTTTACCTTTACTGTTTCAGTTGGATCTCGTACTCCACATTACGGCAGCATGACTCCATCACACGATGGATCGCGCACCCCGGGGCAGACAGGAGCATGGGACCCTACCGTGACCAATACCCCAGCAAGGAACAACGACTTCGACAATTATTCATTGGACGAAGCATCGCCCTCGCCCAGTTACAACCCCAGTCAGTTGTGCTTATGTTTTTAATGGAATGTGTGTTATAATCAGTGATAATTTTTTTCATTACAGAAACCAGGGACTTTTGAAGTTACATATATGGCATGGGAATGGATTGTTAGAGAACCTTTTATTAATTGTATGTCTTTTGAGTGTAGTGTGGTGTATGGTCTAGTCCCTTAACATCAGAGTTCCAGTGAAACGGTTACATATAGTGTGGTTTTTGTCGAAGAAACTGTTACCTTTGTTTGTTGCAGGTACGCCAGGCTATCAAGCTGGCGGTCCGTACACCCCACAGACTCCTGGAACCATGTATGGCTCGGAACATTCATTCTCCCCATACCAACCATCACCATCACCGACTGGCTACCAAGGTAACTATTCCTGTGAAAGATCCGCTGTTATCTTTTTAGTCATCTTGAACCAAGGAACTGTTTGTTACATGTAAATATAGCTCATATGGAGTTGCTTGTGACTAAGTAAATATTCATTTGTTTAATCATATTGTTCCTTTGGTTACTGGCTTCTGACAGATGTTTGGAAGTAACATTGAGCAGTTGTAGACCAGAAAAGTAGAGGTATGTTGAGAATTGCAAATAGTGATAGATGCTAAATATATTTATTCATGTACCACCCACCGCCTTACAGTTTTTTTGTTTAAAAAGTGTAATTGAATAGCGTTAAATATGTAAACAACGTTTTAAGACTGCTACTGCACGGCACAACACAAATGCTCTGCAGTGGCAGCAATGTGTACTGCACTTTGCCGGCAGTCGTTGGTACTTAGAGCTCACTTTAAATATACTGTACATCTTTGGTTAAAAAAATCAGTTTATGCACGCTCGCTGCCAGTTTCCTTGTCGTTGCCATCTTCTTCGGGTTTATCGGGGTCATCTTCTTCATCATCTCGCGCATTCCACAATGCGTCATATTCTGAGTCGTCCATTTCCGACAAGATACCTGTGAGCTTGAAACTCGTCACCAAGTCATCAGAAATGGATTGCCAGGCTGTGAGGTTCCACCAACATCTTCTGCAAGGGAAGCTCGTTTCACACAGCCAGATTTCGTTGTCTCATGATGGGACCGTATCCACTCACTGTACAGACGACGCATGTGCTCTTTGAAAGGGTGGTTAGTGACCACGTCGAGTGGCTGCAGCATGCTTGTCATTCCGCCTGGTATAACAGCCAAATCTGTTTTTTCGTCCTGTAGCTTCTTCTTTACACCCTCTGTGAGGTGGCCACGGTAGCTGTCCAGAACAAGCAATGATTTCATATGCAAAAGTCCCCTCAGACGTTAATACCACACGCATGACAGCAGATCCTTTACAAGATCGTGGACATCCACCCTTTCTCTTGGACCCGCACTATAGTTCCTGGTGGAAAGTTCTCCTTTGGTAAAGTTTTGCGCTGGAACATGATGTAAGATGGTAGTTTTCTGATAGCGTCTGATTTGCATTTCCAATCTGCCCTAGCTGTTAGGTGTGTTGTCTTCTCGCTTTCTCAAATTTATCATAAACCTCTGTAAGCTTAACAACTTCTCTTCATAGCTTGCCAGAAGTTTCTGGACAATGGGTGTCCTTCTCTGTAAACTGAGGCCTTTTCTGTCCAGAAATTGTCTCGCCCACCCGTAACTAACCTTGAATTCGGTGATGGTTATGTTGACTCGTCTCACAATTCTGCTGCCCTTGAACAACATTTCAGTTGTAACAGCAAAACCATTTTGCCTTCTGCCGAGGACAAACTGGTACAATTCCTTGTCTTCTTCCGAATATTTCGATTTCTGTCCTCGCAATGTACACTTTTTTTTATGTCATGCCACTTTTCCCTCTGTATAACCCATCTTCCCACGTTCCTCTCGTTCATGCCAAACTTCCTTCCTGTCTCTTTCTTGCTGTGCTCCTGTGCATATGGCACCTCTTTGAGTTTAAAACTAGCCTTGTAACTAGTTCTGTCTTTTCCCATTTCCGACAGTTGCAAAATATAAATAAATGTATTTATGACTAAATAAATATGAAGAAATAAATGTAAATATAACTGTATAACTCTGAAAAATCTGGTACACGTTTACGTAGCTACGCGACATGGCTCAAGCTCTCACAAACAACACTGGTGACAAAGTGTAGACGAGTTTTGCGTCGGGAGGGGAGAAGTGGACGTCACAGATAACGGAACTGAAAGTTCTATAGGAGGGGGGGGGATAGTTGCTACACAGGATGCACACAAGGTCAAACTCCGCAGCCGCATGCCTTCACGCTCCGACCGATGGTGTGCAGTTGCCACAATCGCTCTGTGAATACATGGTTGGCCACACATCAGCAATTTTGGTGCGGCCTATTTTTGAGATAATAATTTGTCTGAAACTTTTATAAAAAATTTAGGGAAGCCTGTATCTGCGTAAATACAGGACTGTATTTGTAAAACTGTTCGAAATTATTAGGCATATACATATTTACGTTTTAATTGAGGTAAATACCTCTGTACTTAGTGCTGGATTCAGTCATCACACATGGCATGAATTGCAAGGAAAAATTATGTAATGTAAACGTAAACGTGCATTTTATAGCACATTACAATTATAAGTAGTGTGATAATGTAAAATTAAAGATAGTGAAATATGACACACTAACAAACGTGTGTGCACATCTTCGATTCTCACTGTTTACAACATGTCGTGCACCAATATCAAATAAAAATCCTGTAAAGTTCTGTGTGTGAAAACGAGTAAAATTCACAAAAAAAAAAAAAACAGGTCTGGTTCACAACATAGTGGCATAATTGAGTCCTGGGGACCACATAAGTAAATGTGTAGGAGGAGATAAGTGTCTTATGACTTTAGCACTGTTTTGAAGCAGACAGAGTGTATTTGTAAAGACGTTTTGTCGAGACAATGTAGCATTGCTACTGCAATTACAATATTGATATATATGTCACAGTACCAAAAATGCATTGCATGAAATACTGTATGTCAGAAATATTTTTTCTTATTACAATACTATAAAATTTGAGTGTGAGAATTATTGTAGCAAATACAGTGTTTACTTCATGTGAATGTTTGGAGATTGGTTGAAGGATCAAAATAGTAGTACGTATTTAGAATTTGCTGTTTATATGTCTTAATCTCCACAATTGTGTCAGTTACTTTACCTTCCCTTCCAAAAGTGTATGAAAATTTTTCATTTTGACACTGATATGAAAAAAAATTAAATAACATTTTTAAATATTATTTTATATGGTAGATGTTTAATCAATAAAATTTGTATCTTGAAAGGACACATTTTGCTTTCCTCTGTTACCACATAAAGCATATTATCTTTAGTGCTATGTTACTTCAGAAAATTATACATCAATAACCAGTAACTTCTTATTAGAGGAAAATAGTGTTGTCTTTATAAATTAATAATATTGTTGGTTTTCTCTTCCTTTTATCTGAATGCAATAGAAATACTCAGCTTATTAACGTACTATGGTACTGTATATATGGTTCGGAATAAACTGAACTTTTGAAATCAACCCTTAAAAAATATCACCGGCCGTTAACTACAGCTACTTAACATTTAATAATGGCGGGAAATAGATCGCTAGGCTAACAAAGTAATGTAACAGACAGAAGTACAAGTACTTACAGTTGATACTTGTAAATAGGTACACACACACAAAGGGACGACAAACATTTTTGCATGGAAGCGCAGTCGCGACGTTTCGCCAGTGTTAAACTGGCAAAACGTCGCGACCACGCTTCCGCGGAAAAATGTGTGTCGTCCCTTTGTGTGTGTATGTACTTATTTACAAGTATCAACTGTAAGTACTTGTACTTCTGTCTGTTACATAACATTTAATAATAGTTGCTTCACTTTGTTGCGACTGGGTAGGGCGCATCAGGGAAGTTTATTTTAGCAACTCTCCTCTGCTGTGGTATCTGCTCGTTTTTATGTTCGCGTGTCAGCACTGCCGTAATAAAACACGTTCGTAGTGGTTATTGTAAGGCAATTAACACCTGCACTGCAGTTGTTGTTATTCCTCCTCTCTGCTCTAGGCATGACAGTGTGTTTATATACCCACCGTACGGTAACTTAATACTTTCTGGAAGCCCTGCTTCTAGCTTGTATGTGTTTTCACACTTACTGTGTGTCCTTCCGCTAACAGTCAACAATAACATTGTCAGGCTGACGACTGCACTACAAGCCGATGTACATTGTTCATCTGCTGCCACTAACCTCTAAAATATTGTAATATATGCTACTTGTAAATATACATATCATTTCATTTCCTAAAAATTTACCCATTATGTATATATTCCGTTAAATGATTTTCAGTAGTTTAGCCGCTGTCCATAATATACAGAAGAACTATTTCTACATCAACGCCAACCAAACCATCCTCCAACTGTGGTATAAGACATGTTTAACACTCTTTTAAAATAATTATTACGAAAAATTTTCATACTCGTGGACGTGTAACAATAAAAAACTAATTTATTTGTTCATCTCACGCTATTTTGTTTTTCATTTGCTTACATAGTTGTATGATAATTACGGAAGTATTCCTAGTAATTTTTTCAACAGTTTGTTTCTAATAGTACCAACTTACTGTACGACTGGTATATAATAATGAAGACTGCTATACCGTACATTCTGTAATAGCAGTTGTTCAGCACCATGTAGTTAGTGAGTAAACATATTAAATAGCAGTTTTCTGAGCAGTGTAATATACTGGAGATGTAAACATTGTACAGGTTTATGTAAACAAAATCACGTGAAGGATTTTACTTGTGGCGGAAAGGTACAAACTGAACAAAAATAAAAATTAGGCAGGTATTTCAATAGTACTCACTTCATCCTGACCTGCGTATACTGTTGTTGGAAAGTGCGTTGAACTTAGAAATAGGTGGATAAGCATACGATAATAAGTGTTTATAGTAGTTCTGAATTGTAAGTATTTTTCAAGACCTTTTTATTAATGATCTGATCTTCAATCATAATTTTTCATCCTACCCGTACATCTTTATAAAGTTAATTTCAATAGATTTAAAAGCTCCCTGTGACTGTGTATAGTTGACATGTGTTGTATTCCTTTGTTTCAGGTACTCCATCTGCGTATGTGGCTACTCCTAGTCCATCTGGCTACACTCCCTCACCTACCAGTGGAGTCCCATATGGAACACCGTCTCCACTTGGTTATAGTCCCATGACACCAGGAGCTGTACCCTCTCCGTATAACCCACAGACTCCGGGTGCAGGTATTTGCAGTTCTAGTTTTTATGCTAGGGATACTGTTAATTTTCTTAAGGTTCATCGAGAGTGCATGCTTGTATGAGAGTATAATTTTGATGATCAACTACAGAAAGATTGGCACCATTGTAAATACTTTGCATTAATTATACCTTTACAGTGTTGGAACAGATAATTCTATTGCAAAGAGTGTATAAGTGCCTTATAAACTTGCTTACTACAGTAGAATCCCATAATAGAAGGGTCATGATACAATTAACTGAATTGGACTATATATTTTTTATACATAATAAAAAATTTTATACTTACACGTGCTGAAAAAAAGTGAATTAACTGAAGGAAATGAAAAAAAAAAATAAAAAAAAATAAGGATAAATATTTTAAGTGAAAAGAAAGATAATATGTAATCTGCTAATAAAAAAAAATCCATCATTATAATTTGCAATATTTAATTAAGTACTAGGCATACATTGTAAATGTTGACAATTAATAATACTTAGGCAAAATCAAAATTGTATGGTTAACTATAATAATTTTGATAGTACGGTATTACTCAAAAAATGTTAATCTCTTACCATTTTTTTCACCCCTTTAACTAATTTTTACACCTCTTCAAAAGTTTTAACACCTAATTTTTGCACCACTTAATATTTTTAAGCACCAAAATGAGCCATTTTTGTTCACTGTTTTTAGGAGTACTTAAGCACAGGGTATTTATTGATGGTCAAACATCTTTATGCACTTCAATAAATACTGCACTTTCAAGATATGACACTTAATTCAATTTTCTTAGTGCATCTACTTTTTGACTAGTCACTTGTCCGTTCTTATTAAGTTTCCCTTGCTCTCATGTTTTCAGAGTTGTGTTTGTTTCTGGACCATATAAGAATGTGATTCTGTTAAGAATTTTCTACTAATGAGTTCTGATAGTGACAGTACCTTTGTGTGTGCCACCACTGACATTGAAACATTGTACAAGTTTCTGATAAGTCAAAAGTGCAAAATGTGCGGACGTGAGTAGAAAACAACCTATGGGTGCTCTTCAAGTATGAAGAAAAACATTCAAATCTGTGCAAAAAATAGTATTCAGAATTTATATTGTTAAAACAGAAAATGAAACCTTTACCCAAGGAAGAAGTAGTACTGTATATTACAACAAACACTCCCAGGTTTATTTTAAAAAAATTTAAATACTCAAATGAAAATTTACGTACTGTTGCTATTACAAACAATATTGGCAGGAGGATTGCTCTTGCCTTGCAAACTTTCAGAATATGTAGTAAATAACAGGGGTTTTGTGAAATGATGTACTGTATGTGTTGAAACCACAGTCCACAGTCCCAAATCAAACCACTTTTTCATGAAAAGTTATTCCAGAACTGTGTGAAACCACTGTTGGAAAGGTTTCTAGCAGTATGCAAAAAGATTTCACACATGTAAACTGCTTTGATAAAATGTCATTACTGTAGCTCATTAAAGATGTGTCGAGATTACTACTAAGTTCGGATTCAGATTCACATATCAAATAGTGACAGGGATTCAATTTGGATTTAAACTTAACTGAAAATTTAAGATTCACACAGTCCATTCCATTTCTACCAATTATCAATTCCTATTGATTAAGTTATAGTATAGATTTTCTTGATATACATTTAAGGATACAGGTGATTAAATGCTTAGACTAATGTAGCATTAATTGGCAAATAATAGAAATTATTAAAACAACACAGAAACTTCACATGATAAACGTAAAGAATCTACGTACTAATCTTTTATTTTTGTGACAAACTAAGGTAAAAGTACATACATATAGCACTCTTTATAGATATAATATTAATAATACATAATATTGGTTAAATATTGTGTGTAAAAACATTAAACTGTAGCTATGAGTGATAGTAACTACATAAAAATGTACACTAGACCCCCGATTTTACGAACCCTGGATTTAACGAAGGTAGCGATTGTACGAATACAATCTCAGGAATCCTCAAAAAATGACAAAATTATATGACAAAAAAAATTGTAAGGAATTACATTGACAATGAATAAAACATACTGTATCTAATTCACAGCATTAAAATATGAATTGTAGAGTTGCAGTTATTACTTGGTAAGTCAAAATATTAAAAATAAAACAAAAATAGCGAAAATCAGTTAAAAAATGTGGCAGTGACAGTTTGAAAACCGCGCGGCGGCGGAGCCGCCTGTGCCAAGCCGGCCGGCCTGTCTCCAACTACGACGTATTAGGATCTATATTGAGGTCGTACTATAGACCCATAGTTCCAGCGCATGCGCATCTGCTCACTTAACTATTGTACAGCCTCCTTCTAGGCTGTTTCACGACGTCTTATATCTCTCTCGTCTCGCGCCGAATGAGTTTACTTTTTTACACGAACCCTATAAATAATAGCGTGATATTTTTCTTTATTTCGTTGACACCACACGTGCTTAAAACAATTAATTTAGCGCACAATTTGCTTATATAATGCGTTACTGCGTGTCGTAAAACGCGGGTTTCACAAGTGAGCACGATAATAGCGCTACCTACTTTCCAAGTGTAGAAACATTTGTCTCTGGGTATGTCGAACTTGGAAAATAAATAGACGTTAGTGTATTACGTAATCCCGGAACACCTAATTTATTTTTACCGCATATAGTGACAGTGAAAGTGATTATTTTCAATCACTTATACATGTAATTCTCGATAATTTTAGGTAAGAATGTCACAAAATGGCGTATATGCTACGGTGCTGCTATCTATCTGCCATCTTGTGAACGTTTGTACAGTTGCGCTATCTGTCCGCTCTGCACGCTACTAGTATCTACGTTCTCATACAATTCATCAACAACGTCGACTGTCGAGGGAATGTTTGACGTTTAAGTTATATAAAACTGCGCAATGAATAAATACATCCGCTTATTCCTTCTTTCTTTGGTAAATAATTTACAAGTGTATTTTACTAGTAAGAAATTCGTACTTTTTTTTTTCATTAAACGCTACGCAAATCGGGCTATTCACTCGACAGCTCGGTTTTCTCTTTTTTTTTTACGACAAAGGTCGAACATATATATTGTTTAGCGGTGTTCTTTTGATCGTAAGATGTCTGCCTATTGATATAAATTTATATTTAAACTATTACTTGCTTTATTTTTCCGTTAAATGCTACGGAAGTCGGTCTATTCGCTCGAGAGAAGACACTCGGAATCTCGATTTTCTCATTTTTTTAGGAAAGGGATTGGTCATATCTATGGTTTAGCGGTGTTCTTTTGATCATAAGACGTCTGACTATTGATGTAAATTTATATTTAAACTATCACTTGCTTTATTTTTCCGTTAAATGCTACAGGAGTCTGTCTATTCGCTCGAGAGAGGACACTCGGAATCTCGATTTTCTCATTTTTTTTGGGACAAGGGTCGGTCATATCTACCGCTCAACAGTGTGACGTCTGGCTACTGATATAAATTTATGTTTACATTATTACGTTAATTAATTTCCCGCAAAACGCTACGGAAGTCGGGGCCTAGAGACATTTTGCAGAAAAAATGCAATTTTAAAATTTTCTGTTAATGTAGGTGTGGAAGGGGGGGGGGGGGGTAAAAATAAGCTACTTTCGAATTTACGAAGGTAGCGATTTTACGATTGCGATGAGAGGAACCGTGAGTATTCGTAAAATCGGGGGTCTAGTGTACATCTGTAAAATTAAAATGAGGGTTTGTGTGTATGTGGGGTGGTGTTTTGCATGCTTGCCGAATTGCTAATGTATGATTTTAACAGGTATATGTCACAAACATTGAACTTATGGGATGTACTGTTCCTCACACAGCAGCCATGTAAAACTAATTACTGCATGTGCATGTAAACAAGTGTAGTAAAGTACACACTGTTACACAGATACATGCAAATACTCGCTACTCATATTATTTGCATGCTTGTAAATGCTCTCAAGATTAATAATGTAATTTGTATGTTTGTATGGAAATGAAAATCACAGCGTTTGTTTTTTAACAAAAAACATAGCACACAATTGAAACTCTCACAACTCACGGGCATTCAGTTATAAGATACGCAATGAGAGTGCACCGCCAACCATTAACATGATGCCTGTGCACTGTGTTCCGAAAAAATTAATGGTACGCTAGTGTGCTGGCATTTTTCTGTTACTGAAGATACAGGTTTCAGTCGTTACATGTTGTTTTAATATTCCTGTGGAAGCCCTTGAAAATAAAAAAGTATGGCCATTATGCAGTTATGATACAAAAGGGTTTACGCTTGTGTGAAATTACAGTGCATACGTAGAAAACATAACATGCCAGTTAGTGATTAAAATGAATGTTGAAATGGCGGGCACCATGGCTGTGTTTGCTACATGTGCAATAATAGTGCTGGCTATTGGATATATGTGAAACATAGCAACTCAAAACAACAACAACACATGATGTATTACAGCATTTCAGGACAGGAATATTTGTTTGTATCTGAAGTTTGAAAACATGCAGGTAAATCTAAACATATGCTTAATTGGATATTCACTACAATTAAAATATTTTGTTACTGAAGATTTTTATAGATTAAGAATTCTCAATTACTATTTAAGAATTTGGGGTAACGAAGAATTCAGGAATAAATTTTCCCATCCGTAATGTTTAACAAAAATTTCACAGAAAATTGTACATGGTTTAGTCATGTAGGTACTGCACTGGTAATTTGTCATAACATTTTATTATATAAATAACTTCTGTATCCTAGTGTAAAAATGGTACTGCTGTTTTATGTCAATAATTTGTTTCGTTAATACGTAATTCATATGTTTTTAGCAAAGGTGGGGTAGAATTATTTGAGTCACAGTACAGTTAGTTAACTTACAAACGCATTTGGAACATACTGTAATGTCAAAAAATTGTATCCCAGAGTGTGGTTTCTAAAAATTTTCTGTTTGCAGTCAGTAATTGAGACATTTGTTATAAGAGGAGGGCAAAAGGTGGTATAATTTTGATTGCAAAGATATTGTTGAATAATATTTATTGGTTTCGGTTGTTAATGATGTACAATTTCCTATCACTAGCTGTTATATTAGAGGTGAGCACATGATGCTGAAGTCGCCGTGAAAAGCTGCAGCAAACCAGTAATCTGTTGCAATTCTTACATATCATGGTTAGGTTTTCTACCTATTTTGACACAATTAATAATATTGTATTTCTACAGTGGATTCTCTATCCACCGTTTCTCATGGGACTGACAAAAATTTTCAATACATGAGGGATTTCAATGGATGTGGTCTTAAAATACATTAAAATATAGAAATGGGGCCCCATAATGTGTTCCATGGATAAGCATATTTCAATCCATCAGGTTTCAATACATAGAGAATCCACTGTACTTGTTGGGTATCATTGTAAAGACCACAAACTAACCTGCTTGAATAAACAAACATTTAATTCATATATGTATCAGCACATTCCCGTTAAATAGGTTTAATCACAATTTCAGTGCAACCTTAGGGTCATTTTTTGGTGGTTTTTGGGGTAAAAATTGGTCTTAATTCTGAAGTAGTGATGACATTGATATAGGGAGGATTGAATCTGGATCCGTAATGGCTTGTTATGACAAGACTTTACTTAACAGATGATAGCTGAAAAGTTTGTAAATGCATATGTTAAATGATGTGCATCTAAAGCATGAAATTGACAGTACGTAATGTAAAAATACAGGTGGCCTGTGTGTAACGAGAGTTATTTCTGACAGGTCTCGACCAACTGCCACTGCAGGAATGGCACACAGTGGATATTGAGGTGCGCATAAGAGATACCCATGAGGACCAGGGGCTCATAGGTCAGACTGGCTTCATCCGTAGCATTACTGTGAGTACACTTTTCTTAAAGGGAGGATGTAGATACCTTTCTGTGAATCACGTGCTTTGTCTTATTATAGCTGTAGGTACAAGAGAAACTTCATAGGTAAGGATATTTAGGCTACCTGTAAGTAATTGAATTTTATATTTATCAGTTTATGCAAAATACTCTGCATAGTATAAGTTTACCTGATTTTGACATTTCTCTTCTGAGAAAATTGTCTGCCAACTCATTGTGTTGACCTTTAAACCATCTTGACTTCCTGGAAAACAGGTTCTCGGCAATATTGTTTAAGGTGCTCTTCTCAGAAGAGGAATGTCACAATTAGGCAAACTTAAACTGTACAGACTATGTATAGTAATTGTAGAACCCTTTTACTAGGTTAATTTCCTATTGGAAAACATACAGTAGAACATCGATATACCGGTAATGACAATGAATGTAACAACAATAGTGATATAACATTACTCTTAAGAATCTTAAAAAAATTAATTTGTAAAAGGTAGAAATTTTTGGCCAAGCGCAAGAAGTTGGAATTAATAATTAATACTGTATCAACCCATGTGCCACGCACACATTTTTTTGCAAAAACAAAATTTAGGATTTTAGCTGCAGGTCATACATGGAAATCAAGGTTTTGGATAAACATAGTGCCTGGGAAAGTTAGGTTTATTATGCAATACAGATTGTTGAAGGGTTTATTACAATGTAAGTACATACACTAGATCCCCGATTTTACGAATACTTATAGATAGCTCCATTCATCACATTTATAATACCACTACCTTCATAAAATCGATAAGGGCCTATTTGCCCCCCACTCCATCATAAAATTAAAAAAAACTGCACTTTTTTTTCACCAAGTGCCTGTAGTTGGGCCCTGATTTTCATATTGTTTTTGCAGCATAATAAGAAATGTAATACGTGATCAAAATATAAATTTATATCAATAGCCAGATATCTTTTGATCAAAAGCATACTCCTGGACGGTAGATATGACGTACCCTTGTCAGAAAAAAAAAACAATTGAAAATTGCATGAGTTCGTTGTCAGACTTCCATAGTATTTACCAGAAAAATATCACAATTGATAGTTTAAATATAAATGTATGTCAATAGACAGTTAGTTGTCTTACAATTATTAGCACATCTCGGAACAATAGATATGACAAAAAAGAGAGAGAAAACTTAGCAAAGTGCAAAGTCAGTTTTTATTTATTTATTTTTTGCAGAAATCAGACAATATAAATAAAATAGTTTACACAGATGGACAGAAGTTTTCAGAACAAAAATAAACGTGAAATTGGTAACTACAATCTCCTGTTGTCACAAAAACAAATTTTAACACACTGATGCATCTACCAGGCATGCATTAGTTAGCAGTACGATGCCCATACGTAAGCAATTCACAGGAGTTGCTTTTTCCTTCTCTGTTTTATATATGTAACTTCAGTATTAACATAAGTATCGTCAAAACAATTCCTTGACATTTGAAGTTGATTAGTAAAAGAAATTTGTAAATTTGATTGTACGCGAATGTAGGAAGGTTGAAGCTGTGTGTAGGACAGATAGATAATGCACTTGTACAACCGTTCACAAAACTGATAAATAGCGCCACCACAAGATATAAATACCGACATTTAACCAGAAGAAAATGCAATTTTGCGACATCCTTACCTTCAGTCGTCAAAAATTACATATATAATGCTGGAATCAAAAACACGAAGGGTGCGATTCAACACTAACAATCCTTGTTATTGCGAACAAATAAAAAAATATTTAATGGAAATAGTTCCTTGTCGTTGCATTAACATTAATATCTAGTACGACAACCATAGATGTTTACAGCATTACAATTTTTTCCTGTGTATATCATTCTTGACACACTCACTAGCATAATGAAATGTGAAAATAATGTCACAATTACACATTTGCTTGTAAAAGGTCATGATTTTCTTATAACAAACAAAAATCATTTCTGAAATTGATGAAGGCAATTTACTAATTCATCAGTTTCACCAACATTTCAAAAGAAAATTAAACTCAGTTTTTCAGCTTTGATGCAAGTAAAATATAAATACATTTTATTTGGAATTTGCGCAGCGACCACCATTTTCTGTCGTGCCACTGACATCACAGAAACCTCGGCACTGTTTGGCAGACATCTTTTGTTATTTGCATCGTGGCATTCGCGTCGTGTCTTGTCGTGCTGTTGTGATTCCAGCATAAGTGGTTGCAAATGAATACTATCACAGTCTAAAATAAATTAGGAGTTCTAAGAGAATGCAATAACGTGAATGTCAAATTTATTGTAAAAAAATTGACATTGTCATGGCTACAAAAAAAGTTTCTATGTAGTGCTGGTGTAGCGAGATCATCATCCTTTCCGTTGTGAAATTCACATTTTATGAAACACGATGTTAAAAATAAATTATGCATAAATTTAGTTAGGGGCCTAATTATTGTTTCAACTACTGTATGTACAGTGTTAAAACCAGTAAAAAAATAATTTTGTTCTATTATTGACGGGATTGTGTAAGAATGTTAACTGTAGTGGACGTTTACTGTCGGTGCAAGACGAGACAGTTACAAGACGTGGTGAAGTGGAGAAATAGCCTAGAGTTGAATGATGCGCTTTTGCAGGTGCCGAAAAGACATTAGTATAGTTCTTACAGTTTTTTCCATTGAATTTTTTGAGAATTCCTAAAGTGCATTTGTAAAATCGCTTCCTTTATTAAATCCAGGGTTCATAAAATCGGAGGTCTAATGACAGCATTCAGTATTCTTCTTGTGTTTAGAATGAATCAAGCACTCAGGATGGCCATAGTGAAAACAATATCAAGCATCTGTGACTATGTATTGAACGTTTTATGATATTATGATGCCTTGTAATGGAATTAAAGCTATGGTTAGACACGCAACAGTATTTTTACAGGTGTGACTATTGTATTATCAGGAAGCATCAGTTGCTGGACTTGCTTTTATTTTACAAGTTTGATTGTTTTGTTATTTAAGGAAATATAATCATAATTTTAATAGAAAAGATTGTTTTTAAAGATTTTTATGAAGGCTGTTGGTTTCCAACAATCTTGCATTTTGAGGCTACGTGTAAGATTTCTCAGGTATAAATATGAGAAAAGCATGCCATAGATTGGATATAGCCCAGTCATTTTAGACAGTTTTTTGGCATATACTGTAGCAGAAAAAAATTTTAGAAAGCTGAATTTTGATACAAATGCTCAAAAAGGCATGCTGTTTAACATACTAAAAGTCCCAATCGATACAGTGTGAGCTTTTCTTGCTGTAACCTTGAAAATACCTTAAAAATTAGTTTTTTCTTATATCTCATAAGTACCATTTACAGAAAATACATTTCGAACAAAATTAATTCCCTACAAAAAAGGTTCTATCAATTTTATTGTCTAACTATGTACTCCTTTACCTTAAAATTCAGTGACCACTTTTGAGGACTCAACAATGCAACACTTATTTCTACACCATGATAGAGGTAAAACGAACGGCACTTTTTTCTCACATGGTTTCTAGCAGCTTGAGCTATGTATAGGGACAGGCAAATTTTGCGAATTCAGTGACCTGCGTGTTAGAATAAACTATCCTATGCATACTCAAGCCTCGACCATTTGTCCACTAGCTGCTACTCATTGCAACAGTAGACAACGACCGAATAGACGGAGCTTGAGTATACATAGTACAATGGATTCTAGCCTACAGGTCATGGAATTCTTGAAATTTTCCTGTCCCTAGCTATGTAGTACATAATGCCGCATATAATATTTATAATATATTGATTATGGAATGTATATATTATATACATACTGTATAAGTATAGATACATAAATTTTCCTAGTGTAGGAAAATCATGTTAATGTGTAAATTTACATATTTCTTTGCCATGGAATGAAACAATCGTTGCTCAGCTAATCTCCTGTGTTACACAGAATTCTAAATGGTGTTCAGTCCGACAGGAAATATTGCTATAAATATGACATTCTACGATAGTGTTCGCCACCGCGAGAGAGCTCCGGGGAGTGCTGCTGAATGTGGCAGGTTGGCAAACAGAAATATTCACGAGATTCTCGTTCAAAAAAGGATACATCAGGTGTTGAAAAATTGGATTCATGGTTTGCAATAAATTCACCTTTCAGTGTCACTGACAAATGTCAATCTCAACTGGGATAGTGGGAGATAAGAAAATTAACTGCCATGAGGCATATAAAGTTGGCTGCAGAGTCTTAAAAAATATTGCTGGGAAGAAAATATGGCGAAGTTATGAACTCAGAATACAGACAAATAAGAAATAGGACCACAGAAAGTGTTCCATAGATGCACACATGGGGGTTCAATAGATAGAGGTTCCACTGTACATATGACTCTCTCCAAGACCTTTGAAAAAACAGGCAGTGAACTTATTCAAGGGGTTAGTTTTGTCTTCTTTCTTAGACATTGGAATTACTTTTATAGTTTTCATTCTTTCGGGGAATATAACTGAACTTAATGATTCATATATAATATGAGTAAAGACAGTTAATAAAGGTTTATGGCTTTTTTTTTTTTTTTACATGTGATTCCAAAATAATCTTCAGATGATGTATTTTCAATTTTTGCTATAATTTTATTGACTTCATTTGCGTAACAGGATATAAATATATGGATTTGTTTACACTTTTTGGTATTGGTACCGGTAAGACATTATTTGTGCTGTTATTTATACATATTATGTTTTACTGATTCATGTTTAGCCGAATTTAATAGATTTTCTGCAGCATTACATCTGTAGATGCTTTCATTTACTTGTCTATTTATTTCTTGAATATCTTTAGCAACATCTTTGTCTGATTTTTTTTTCTCCCACATTACTTTAGATTTGTTAGTTGCTTTGTTAATCATATTTTTAAGGTACCTTTATTTTGCTACGTAGGTTGGAAAAAATAATTATCAGCATTGCCACCCACACAAAACTCTGAAAAACTTCACAGCATTTGTGTTTATCTTCAGGTATAGTTATGGAAAGGAAATAAATTGTTTCCCCAAGACTGGGGTTGGCATGCATCAACCTTGGGACAAGCACTACAAAATATTCTTGACACAATTTTCTGTGGCTGTCTGAAAGGCTGTGGTAAAGCGTATGGGTGCCTTGAAACAGGGTTAATGTGTTCACATATTTGTGTGCACTGCAGTGGCGTTTCATGCGACAATGTTAGGAAGTCAGAGATTGAAGGTGAAGATATCCATAACATGCAGGAAACATATTTTCAAAAGATTATGTTTGAATCAGCCTTAGAGATAGGAGATTGGGAAGACGATGCTAAAATCAACAACAAAGGTGATCACGTTAGTGGCAATGAAGTGGACGCTGGTAAAACATTCTCAGCACAAAATGAAATAAGTGATAAGTCAGGGAAGATTCAAGGAACTGCAAAAAGAGTAACACTACATTAATTTGTTGATGTTTACAGCCTGAAATATTATTATTAGGCCTACAGGTAATAATACTATGTTAAAAAAAATTGACTTCGTTTTACCTCTATGGTGGTGTGAAAATAAGTGTCACATTATGAGCAAAGACATTTTTTTTGGAGGAAATTTAATTTCCAATATTTTTGTACCGGGTTTATTTTCCGTAAATGCTACCTATAATAAGATATAAACAATAAACAGATTTTTAAGGTCTTTTCAAGGTCACAGCAAAGAAAGCTCACATGGTATTGATTGGGACTTTTAGAATGTTATTGAGCATGCCTTTGTGAGCGTCTGTACCAAAATTCAGCTATCTATAAAATTTTGTCCGCTCTTTTACCTAAAATTCCTGGACTAATAAAGGTTTCTTTGTGGTTTACAAACTGAAAAATTCACAGTGTATAACAATGTTGTAGGCTGTTATTTGACACACGTAAAAACAAAAATATATATATATTTTTGTTTTCATATATGTCAAATCATAACCTACAACCTTGGTATACACTTTGAATTTTTTTTGGTTAGGTATGTCGGTTGGTTTTAGTGGCGTACATAAAACCGTAAAGTGCAAATTTTGACGTTTACGACTCATTACGCAAAAACTATGAGAGATACAAAAATGTCCTAAGTGTAAGATTTAATCACAATTTATGTCTAAAATAAGAAAAAAAATATCTGGACAGTGGCGGGAAAGGCCGCTAGGCTACTAATTACAATTAAAACAGAAAGAATTGTGCACAAGTACTCACAGGATGGTACTCGCAGATAAAAACACACATACATAGGACGAACACATTTCTCCGCGGACGCGCTGTCACAACGTTTCGCAGACTACATCTGCTTCATCAGGTGAATGGAGGCACACTGAAGTCTTCTATCTGCGAGTACCATCCTGTGAGTACTTGTGCACAATTCTTCCTGTTTTAAAAAAAAATATCTGGTACAAATATAAAAAATAAAGAAAGACATAAATTTAGGTTACATTTGTTGCAAAATTGTTTTTGTATTATGTTGCTTTTTAAATTTTTCTCTAGTAATATATACGGTACTACTATGCTTTATGCATGTTAAGAACAGTTTGCAACTTTAAGGAAATCCGGTTTAACCATTTTCTTTATCTTTCACTTCCCCACGTCACACCTTTTTCTTATGGTCCCCTGGAAAGTGTATGACTGACTCTACTGTATATTGCTGCCTCATGTGGTGTGATTGTCTGTGGTCCATTTGTTTTCACCCAAAATAAGTTAATGCAAACTTTTTTGAGCAGTAAACTATGGTGTATGAAAGCTGGGGTGGTGATTGTGGGCAATGATGTAACACATGTTTATCAACAGGGTGGGATGTGCACCGTGTTCCTGCCAAAGGAGGACAGAGTGTTGAACATAGTGTCAGAACACCTGGAGCCCATCACCCCTGAGCGTGGGGATCAGGTGAAGGTGATCATGGGCGAGGACCGCGAGGCGGTTGGTGAATTGCTCTCCATCGACAACCAGGAAGGGGTTGTCAAGTTCAACACTGATGAAGTCAAGATGTTGCAATTGCGCTATCTTTGTCGCATGAAGTCAAAATTTTGAAGTGCCCCACATAACTTGATTGGTATTGATTTTGTGATGGTGTGGCTTCAGTGGAAGTGGTCTGTCTGGAAATGTGCAGAAAATAGTGTTTCAGGCTATATGGAGACATTATTTTGTTATCTCTTGGAGAGATTGTACAGTACAATCTGTATTGCCTTCATGGCATCCTATACCTCGTCAAAGAAGTTTGGTGAAGAACAGAGGCTGTATTTCTTGTTCAAATAAACCAGTCGGCAGGTAACACAGTAAGGTTTTGTTCATATATTCTTGTATTATTTTATCGAAAGAAGTTTGTACAGGCAGTAAATATGTGCAGATCTACAGTCTAATAAATTATTCTTTATTCGTATTTTCTTTATAAATTGATAAATTTTTTTAAAGTGTTATTGTCTAAACAAGTAATACTACATTAACTGTTCTACATATAATAATGACAAGAAGTCTTACCAAATGTAAGTTTTCAACTGATATACAGTAAGTATATTTTTTTCTCTATAGCTCTATAAAATGTTTGTGTAGTTCACACGCGACATCACAGTATAAAATAATTTGGTTAGTTTTTCTGGGAAACTAATTATGAACAAATATTTTACTGTTCTAATTGTGTAATTTTTAAATTTTTTCTTTGAGTAATTAACATTTTTTTTATTTACTGAACATAAACATTCCACATTCAGAATAAATTTAAAATTTTATATATTTAAGCAAAATACTCGCACTACATAAAAAGTCTGCTGTGAAGCAATAATAGTAAATTTTCTTGTTTCCTTATTCCCCCCCGACTCTCCACTAAGATTTTAATTTTTTTTTTTTCCACTAGAAAAAAACATTATCTTCTCATACCAAAATAAAAATATTTATTCAAAAGTGTACAATCTGTGTGTTATGTTTTATATCATTGCATTAAATGACTAGATGCCGCAACTTGCTGGGCGAGGTGGAGCCAGGTGACGGCACACAACCCCCAGGAGGTTGTATAGTGAGTCCTTTTGGTTTTGTTCATTGAATACCTGTAACCAAAACAATATTGTACTATGCATATACAGATATGGTCTGTTATACAGTCAACTCCAGATTCAACGACCCTTCACAGTTCCCGGGAATATGGTCGTTATTTCGGAGGGGTCGTTATTAGAATTTTTACCAATTTTCGGTGACCCCTGATCTATAAAATGTCAAAATTTACCGTTTTTATCATTGAATCAGCGTTCACTCGTCGATTGCGCAAAAATCACGTGTTTTTATAAAGTGATACAAATTTATTTTGGAAAGCAAACATTATTGTTAAAAGTATACCACTGAAGTGGATCTACGACCATTGTTTAGTTCAATATAAATCATGAACGTCGCCGGTAACAAATTCTTGCGGCCGCAACGACCATTTTTGGAGGTTATTTGCAAGATTGCCGCTATTAAGTTTTATTGACATAGTAATATTTTTCAGTTGAGTGAAGTATTTTGAACAAATAGATACACTGGGAGCGGATATGTGACATTTTTTAGGTTCAAAATTGAGCAAAACCATTGCCGGCAATATAAATTCTTGCGGCAGCAACGACGATTTTTAAAGTTATATGCAAGAACGCTGCAATAAAGTTAATTGAAATACTGTAGTCATATTTTTCAATAGAATGACATATTTAGAATAAATGAATATTCTGGAAGTACATATACGACCTTTCTCAAGCTCAACATTAAGCATGAATTCATGATAACGAAAGATAAATATAACCGGCACTGTAAATTAAGTGCCTGCAATGTCGGCGTTTCGAAATTATTTACAGAGAGTACTATTTGCAATGTTGTTGGTTGAAATTGTAATTTATTTAAATAGACACATTAGGCACAAACTTTTCTGGCAACAGTAAATCTAGCTGGCATAATCTGCCTCCTAGGACCTTGTCACATTACATAAGTGAGCGACCACAAACGTGTGTACGATAATTTTTGTGCGCAAGGGCCTATCCAACCCACCCTCTCTAACTCTACC
>PNEQ01000691.1:0-12199 GCA_003012365.1 Medauroidea extradentata | reverse complement strand
TCTTACCCCCCCTACCTCCCTCATCCTCTTACCCCCCCTCCCTCCCTCATCCTCTGTAGGTGATTTGAGAGAGAGAAGGGAAATTGGTGGATATTAGTACATGGAGAGTTGATTTTGAGAGGAGGATACGGTTGACAAAGGGCCGGAGAACAATATTAATGTACGCTTACGCTGTTGATCACTATTGTTGGCACAAATCTCAATCTTGGTCCTTGGGCCAATGTCTTGGTATCAAGTTCAGCCTGCTGCTGTAGCTGTGCACCAAGCTCACTCTGTGTACAGTCTGCTGCAATGGGCCAGTTGATTCCAACTCTGCTTGAGCACTGCACACAACCACAGTACAGAAGAGATGAGGCACAGATTACATCCCCCCAAAATAAAAACATACTGTAACTGCTTTAGCAACAAATGACATACACTTTTCAATTTAGAATGTTTTATCATAGTTTTTTTATTTTGAAAGCAATGAATATTGTGATGATATTTCCACTGATTGAAAATTAATATATTTTTACTATTAGTGCTGTGTGAAATAATAAAAAATATTTTTTTTAATGTCTGTATTATAATTTGTGCCTAATGAGGTGAGCGCATAACCCAGATTTTATGAGTACTGGTTTTTTTTTTCTGTGAGGCGTAATGCTGATTTTACGATACATAGATATTTTTGTACGTTTATGAAATGCTTTTTAACTTAAAAATTACGGCTTGTATTAGTGCCCTTAAAATTAAAAACAATTTGACTTGAATTTCTGAATTGAATACCACATATAGCAAATTCTAAATTGAAATTTCAAATATTTTTAGACCCATACTGATTAGTTCTGTAGAGATATACTTGTACTTAAAATAATTATCATAAAATTTTACATGTTCAGTGAACGTGAACGAGTTAGATTTCAAAGAAATTGCTTCATGAAGTTGTTATGACGAAAAAAAAAGCAATTAAAAACTAAGCATTGTGTGTAAATATTTTTTTAAAATTTGAATGAAACAGTTTTTAATATTGTTGAATGTTTAACATTGGACTGTGTTAATTTTAAAAATGTTTTAAACAAATCCTTGAAACCAAAGCAAAGAAAAAACCGGGCTCTAGAACAGCCTTAAGAGGGATTGATACACAATTCCTTGCAAAAATAATAAAACGGCAATCTTACCTAGACAATAGTTTTTGCCAACATTATGATGCAAAAATTTTTCTCGAGTAATATATTTCTGAAGAACAATCTCTGATGCCAAAATCTCGTACATTAAATTGCGGCGCAAGAGTTCACACCTAAGAAATGCATAATTCTGGGTAAACGTTTGCTCATGAAGTTGGCAAATATCATATAGGAGGAGTTTTGAAGTTTTTCCTTCTTATTAACTTTCAAAAATGTAGATTTCAATTGGTGTTTTTAGTATTTATTTATCTACCACACTCTTTTGAGTAAACTACACCTCGTCAAATAATTAACATTTCAGACGCGATACAAAAATGAGAAGTTTATACACATGAGGTGATGCTTCTTCTTAAGGGTGCTCTGGTGAAAGCGAAGGCAAAATTACACATTTAAGCTATACATATTGGGTGGTGCTTTGTATCTGTTGAACCTGCATACATGCAACTCCTCTATGTTTGGTTCAGTTCGGTTGGGCTCGCATCGCTCAGGATATTTTTGGCTATTTTTACAATCGCCTGAAAACTGAGAAAAAGTATTTTCAGTATTAAAAAAACCATTATCTCATGAATTTTTTCGATATCACTAACAATGACTGGTTACTGCCGAAAATTATTTTAATGCGTAAATCCTTACCCTTGCTCACACCACAGCAAACATTGCTATTAAACATGCCCCTTAACAAGAGAAGGCAGGGAATGCAAGACTCACCCCTGGAGCTGCGGTGGGAGGGTTACCATTGCTCATGATGCAGTTGACAAATTCCACCTGCTGGCTGCTGCCTGGATCCATGAGGGCCAGAGCACAAGAGTGTATCAGGTTACCCTCGCACTCTCTCGGCCCGTGATGACATTCTAGTTGTCCTTGGCTGTTCCTCTGGTGAAAAAATATAGAAGAGATTATTGTGTGCGTGTGCGCGCGTGCGTGTGTGTGTGTGTGTGTGTGTGTGTGTGTGTGTGTGTGTGTGTGTGTGTGACACGAGGTGTAGAGACACTTGTGTATGTGCGTAGACACAACTGGAAACTAGTCAACACAATTACACACTGACTTACCACCCTGCAGCACTCTCATTCCTTAGGGATTATGATATTAATAAGTATTAGTAATGCACAACATAATATCTCTCTCATCAATAGACCAGGAAATAACTGAAATAATACTGATTTCAATTAAAATATAATTGTGAGCTGTTAAATTTGAATAACCATGAAACTAGAAACCTCAATATAATGTAATTCCATAAAACAAAATAGCATTCAGTAATTAATTAAAGCTGTGAAAGCTCTCAGTATCAAATATGAATTAAAGGTTCAAAATTTGGTAACTGAAAATATTTTAGTAAGTTTTGCCTTTACTTCAACTGCTTTATATGTGAGCAAATTACTGTGTACTTGAAATATAACTACGCAACCATACTTGAACTTTTCACTCGTTAGTGTCTGGAATTTTACTTTAAGACTGAATCAAATTACTCTAGTTTTCTTCAAATATCTTTAAAATGTTCTTAAAAACTTTATACTGACTGCTCTAAGCAATTTAGGTGTCTTAATCCGGGCCACATGGTACATAATTACTATCCCTAGAATACTGCATTTTCTGAAAAATAACTGATTTTAAACATGTATGTACATAAATATATTCCTTTTCAAAAAACACTCTATTAAACAAAATTTGTACACACAGGGTTGCAAATAAAGCCGTAAAGTACTTGAAATTTTTTTGTGTCATAATTACGCTTAAGTTTATTTAGCTGAGCCAAAAATGGCAAAAATTGGCACCCTCTTCTTTCTGAAAGTTTGCTCAAAAATTATAAAATATTGTCCTACAGCTCGGTCTTGTTCTTAAGAGTTACTGGACCTGGCGCGTGAGACGTGCTGTAGCCTGGTACGGAAAGTAGTTTTTCATGTATAGTTACTAAAAATGTTTCTAATGCGTTTATCTACGAAAAGAAAACACTTTTCAAATTAAGTCCCTATGATTTTAAAAATGCAGTCCGATAAACAAAAACATGAATATCAAGCTCCTCAAAAATGCTAAAAATGACTTTTTCACGTTGCTGTAGCCGAGAAAATATCAACCGTAATCGTAAAACAAAATCATAGAAACCTGCATTGGACTTTACCACATACTTTCCACAAATAAAACTATAGTGTCGTCCTAAGTGTCGTCGATTCGAGTCCCATTGAAAAACAGTTACTACGTAAACACTGTGCTTTAGTTTAGTACTCCGCACCTAGAGGCGATGAGGTGCTTGACGCACGGGTTATATTCAACTTATCGCCTTCCCCGTTTCCGTGCCTCAAACGTAAAAAAAAAAAAAAAAGCTACTGTCCACTAACTCTTAACATAGCCGGCTGTCCTGCAATTTGAACTACAATTTGGTGGCTTATTTAGCTATCCTATCCTTAGGACGGGCCCACATTTTAAGATTTAATAAGACTTATGAACTACAATTTGATGGCTTATTTAGCTATCCTATCCTTAGGACGGGCCCACATTTTAAGATATAATAAGGCTTAATTAAAATCATGTAATCCATTGAAAAGGGCCACTTAAACCCTCCTTGGTTTCACACCCTTTCACAAGGACTACAAAGTCCTAATCTCAAACCCAAAGTTTAAAAACAATCCATTAATAAATGTTTAGGGTTAATCAGTATTTAAAATATATTACATGTGTCTTAGTTATTATTTACAATAAAATCATTTAATTATACTTATAACTCACGGTCGACATAGAATTTGCATATTGTTGGCAATACCAAATAACATGGGGCTTTTAAATTATGTGAATCTTGCTCAAAATCATTTTAAAACAACTTAAATAGTGCAAAAATACATTTTCAATAAATAAAATGTACTTCTATGACATTTAAAAGAAATGAAAATTACCATTCATACAAAGCATTCCTACCATACTTCGTACGTCAGGCTGTTTCGAACAACACACTTTTTATCAAGATTGCAACCTGTAGTACTGCTCTCCTGTACTTATAACCACCACAGCTTTCCTGCTCTTCCTTTCCGCTTACCGTACTGACTCAAATCTGCATGGCTAACAACATCGATTTTTTTTAAAGGGAATTAGTACCTAACAAGTACAGTTACGGTATAGTCTATTTCACGAACTAGTTCTTTTTCCGGCCAGGTGTTGAACGTCACAGAAACTAAATCGTAATTTTTGTGCTCATCCAACAATGTCTTAACCTAATTTACTGAATGAGTGAATGAAAGTGAAACAATGTTGGCAGCACATATACACCTGAAAATCAAATGATGGTGCAAGATGTACGTGCTGTAATTAATTTGATTTACCATCCTGAATGAACCTGGTTGCATCCAGGACATTAAATGTGTAACCATACAGTGCTATCCATTTTTTTCTTTGTTTTCACCAAAAGTAAATAATTATGTAGTAATTAATTAAATATACATGATATAGAAATTAATTTTATATGCCTCGTAATACAAAAATTTTCTTACCGTGGATTTGCCAAATGGAACAAATTTCACGTTCATGTAGTTGCCTAGAAGTTTCCATGTGGGATACAGTTGTTTGGTGATGAAAGCCACACTGTCAGGACACAGGGATTCATAGAACACGCTCACGTCAACCTGCAAGCAATAGAACAAAACTGTGAGTCCAGTAAAATTAAATAAACCTGCATCGGCTATGAAGTAAACTACTAATTTAACGTTTACAGTAGTTTAGAACAAAAAGAGTCTTAGAGAAATATATATTGTATGGATCTTACATACACGTAATAAATTTACTTTACATTGTGGCTTCGAAAACTTTCAACAAAGTGAGTACGTATGTCTTTGCTCTCACAAACCCCATATGATATAAGCTTGTGTTCACACCAAAATTCGGAACAAATGTTCACAAACAGTGCTTTATAATTCACTAAAATGTTTTTAACTGCTGTTATTCAAGTTGGCCTCTGTAGCCTTGTGCTCAGATCCTTGTCCCCTTCCATCTGACCCTGGCATTCCAGGTTCTGTTCCCAGATTTTCACATATGTAAAATGTGGCAACACTGCTGAGGGCCAGTTGTTTCGTTTGCTAACTCTTATTCTCCCTACCGTTACAGGTATTTTGTCATTGCTCCATTGTACCTGTTTAATCTTGTGTAGTCTTCTGTCTAGCCCAGAATGACAAGCATGCCCGTCAAAAAGAACACATAGCTTCATGTGGAGTAAGCATTATTACATCCATTGACCATGTGGCTCAGGCAAGAACACCATTATGTAACTTTACTTTAAGTTGTTCACGAAAATGTGAACACTTTTGAAACTCTAGTTTTATTTTTTACTTTTTTTTATTTCTGCCTGTCTGTACCTTTCCAAAACGTATTTGCATCAAAGTGGCAAAGTAATGAATATAGTTTAAAGATTTCATCATACTCAAAAGTAGGTTAAAATAATATATATATTTTTAGAAAAATATTTTTGCAAGACTGCTTTCAAAAGTGCTCACTTTATCGTGAGTAGGTTATACTCCAGTCTGTTAGCATGGAAGCCATAACGGGGTGTGCAAAGAGGGGGTTAGGGGAGTGGGGTCTCTCTCCAATAATTTGGTATTTCAGTTACTTCAATAATACTGTATTTAATTTCTTCATTTTCTGTTTGTCTTTTCTCCCACTTCACAGCCAATTGTGAAACCACATCTCCGACATAGGGAGGGGCATGTAGGTCCCCTCCCCCTTCCACTTACGGAAGGCAAGCATCCCCATCGCCCATTTAGTGTAGCAAGTCTTTATGTGTATATTCTGCCCCTCCCAGTTGTTACACCACTGTTGATACCATCTGTATATAGCAAGTTCTGATTGATGGCGCTACTGTCACCTAATCTGCAATACACAATGCAATTACATAAGTCGTCGGGACATGTAGGACTAGACACTACAGCAGATTCACTGTCATGACGAAACAAAATGCTCCTTCCAAGTTGTGAATTCTCTTGACTGGATCATTTCTGTCGGCAGGTAACTACGCCTGCCTACAGAGGTGACACCTAAACATTATGTACCGGCGACATACCGCTGGTTTCTTTATTTTTTAAACTTGCCTAGACAACAAAGAGTCGCCCGACAGGTTCAAATCACGTGTGTGAACATGGGTGTGGTCGGTATTAACGCCAACACAAGGCCGGGGAAAGTGATTGGTGAAAGGCCTACCGGTGAGGCTGAAGGACGAAACGAAGATTGTTTTTATGCCGGGCTGTGGTGATCAGCAAGTCACTTGGAAGGTAGGATAATACTGTGCAACGTGGGGCAGGCTGATATATCCCCGACGAAGGACAAGACCAAACTAAGCAAGATGCAAGACAAATATTCATCAGAGAAAAGTTTTACATAAACTAACTTTAACCACAATTTTCAATTAAAGCAGTGCCAACTGTATACAATGTACGGAGCTGTGTCGTGTGCCTAGTCGATATCTAAAACAAATTAGAAAATATACAAGCCAAATTAAAATCAGAAGTTCCTTAATTCTAAAATGGCGAGTACCGATCCCACTTAAGGGACCTACCTACCTGCGCTTGGAATGCGTTGCAACGAGTTGCAATTTTTTTTACGAAACTACTAAAGGCGCATTATATTTGTATACGAAAAGAACACACACACTTCAAGCTACGTCGCTATAGTTTAAAAAATTCGGCATGTTTATTTTACAACATAATTTTCGGGCCCCTCATAACGGCCATAAATGGGTTCTTCAGGCTGCCGTATCTGTAAAAATAAAACGCCAGCTGAGTAACTTGCGCGGAGAGGCGATAATACATTACCCACGTCTGTCAACGGCACTCTCTCCGCTCCTACCTCACACACACAAACACAGTCTATCTAGGTAGGCCCCCTGACATTGAGCGACTTTTCGCATTAGTATCTCACAAGTGTCGGACCTATAAGGGCAACCTTGAATAGTGCATCAAATACCACAACGAGCCAAGTGCTGGAGGATACTCCCTTTACTCTCAACTTTAGAGCTTGTGTAAACAAATGCACGTGGTTTAATCGTTTGTGATTGGTTGTCCTACGAACACTATGTTAGTACTACGCATCTGAATGTACTTCCCATTTACAAGAGTTAATCATTGCATGTATTTTTCTACCCAGGTGTTGAATTTTTATGCGTTATTATTTTCTACACTGGTTTTTTTTTAAGCACTAGACAAGTCATCTGTAACCCGTGCATGCGCCATGAGCAGTGAACAGTCTGTTCCCACGATTATTGATATTTCTTCCGTGTTTACGAGTCCGGGACAACAGAATATTCTGTGACGGGACTCCTACCTGACATTTTCAGTCTAGACGAGCAACACGTCGTGTCGTGGTCAATAATCGTTCGCTGGTCTGGTGTGAAAATGCTCATAGAAAACTGTCAAAGAGTGTCGGTTAGTGTGACTACTGGGAATTTTTCTGTCTTTGTATTTGCAATGGGAAACGTGAGATTAAAAATATTGTGACGTAATATTAAATATTAAATATTAAAAATGTTATGACGTAAAATTGCATTGTGTGTGCTATTCGTGGATAACAGGTTTTCTCTTGTAACTTTCTTATCATTTTGTTTTTATTAGCTTCCCTTATCGAGGAGATTCTTTTGACCCATTTTATAGTCCTTGCAAACACCCCCCCCCCCCGCAACCCCCCGGACTTTTCCAAGAGACTGCAGAATTGCTTATGAATAAGAATAAACTAACCTTTATTCATCTGGAAGCATTGCTAGAATGTAATAACCACATAATTTGTTTCGTTTCTGCAGCTGAGGTCTAGTCAACCAATTCCGTTTGCGGGTTCTCATTCTTTTTCACTAAAACCGACTCCATTTTCATCAGAATAAAGGTTAGGTTTTCTATTAACTCTATAGGCGTGCTCTAGGTATAGTGTGAACACGAGCTAGTAACGACACGCCGATTTCTGCTATAGCCACTGCTAACAATTTGTCATATTAACTTCTATACCCGTGGGTATAACAGACGATAGCAGAAATTAGGCATCGTGTGAGGTGGGCTTTAACGCCCGTACGCTCGGGAACATTACCAGAAGCCAAGGTCGTCTGCCTCTATTGACCTCAGAGATGCCCTAGCCGGAAACTACAAGTTCCAAGGACCCGTGTCAAACAGTGTGCTGAATTATTTTCTTCATCTCTTCGTGATTCAAGATGTTAGCAAGATTTGTCTGAAAGTATGACAATATAGGCTTAGCTAACAACCTTAATCACATATGTGCACACTGCATACGCATACGCGCAGTAGGCTTCAGGTCCATGTGACCACATCATTGCAGGCCCATCGGATTTACAAACACGTACGAAAACTCAAGTCGACCGAAGAAATAAAATATAAATAAAAGTGTAATAAATATTCCATTATATTTCTATGAAATTCTCACACCAATTCGGAAAAGAACACACAACCTTTAAACAATTGGATAAAATACATCTACGAACCACCCCTGTGAAACTAATTTTGAATAAAAAAAACTTTAATAGCTCAATTTGTTTGGGAGTTACGAAGCCACAGAGGGATATATATAAGCGTCAAACTTATGGCACCCTTTCTTGCCAAGGGTAAAATACGCGGAGAATTGTAAACCATAGATAACTAACTCTCCTCGGACTATTCAGTTATCATACAAAAATGATTAGTTCCTGCGTGGCAATAGATGCACCTAACACATACAACCTTTTTTTTTTTTACGCCACGAATACTAAAGAAATTAGGCTTGAACGTAGTATACAGAAAAAAAACCGATAGACGATCACTGCACGGAACCCCTCTGTCATATTTCCAACTCAGCAGAGTAATTGCCCGTGAGGGAACCGAAAATTATCATAATGACCTGAATAACAGCAGTCACTGAGTTAGCTATCAATCCCTGCAACTAAAATTGCGTTTACCAGAGAAAAACAAAGAACATTCTGTTTCTTTTCTAACATCCAGATTTATTAAAACCATAATGTGCATATTTGTTATTCTGTACTGGCCCCTCGCATTACCCAGTGAATATTATTGTATGTATGTAAATAATGTCATATTATATGGACCAAAGGTCGAATTGTTAAGTTAACTGTAAGAAATCTATTATTTAACTGTAATGGCAGGCTACATCTCTATGTATAAAATTAAGTGCCCCACTCATTCATTCATTCATCAACGCACAGCCCAAACTGCTGGACCTAGAAACGTAAAATTTTCAGCGTAGCTTCCCCCCACAGGGTAGGCACCCACTAATTAAGGATTTTTCAAAAATCGAAAATTACTAAAGGAGTGAAAAGGGGCAAAACTTGTTTTCGCGAAATTCTCGATAACTCTCTAACCTGGTGATATATTGTTAATATTTTTACTACAAAACATTGTCTAAGAAAATGCTTATTTCATAATTTTTCGAAATTCAGAAATTAAGTGGGTGAAAAGCCCTTAAATGTGTTTTCAATCAATCCTCTATTTCTCTTAAACAACTTTAGATATCGAGGTGATCTTTACATCAGATTGGTGCTCATGAAAATGTCTAAAAAGGCGTATTAGGATTTTTCAAAATTCGTCCTTGAAAGCCAGTAAAAAAAAAATGAAACGTGTTTTCAATTAATTATTCGTATCTCCTGAACCATTTAAGATATCGAGGTGGTTTTTTTTTCTTTAAAATTAAGCTTACGTATATACCTAAAAAGTACTTTCAGGATACAGGCTCTTTTCTTTAAATTTTGAGTGCGTAAATATATGCAAACCAATTTAAGGTAATTCGCAAATTAAAGATGCACAGAGAATACAGCAACACAATCAATTAATATGTAATTTAAAGTTAGTTATACTATTTTCTATATTACACGCGGGCTAATCTGTAACGGGACAGCTAGTTGTAATGTAAGGAAGTTCTTAAGAATATGGGTATAAAGGATGATAAAAATATGTATTTAGGTATTAACCAGAATTCTGTAAACATATAGTGTGAAAAAAAAAACATCATTATTCTATTAACATATAAATTATAAGGCGTAAATAATTATACGAAAGGAGGTTGTAATCAAAACTCTATAAGTGTATTATTTGACAAATGGTTTTGAAAGTGCACCTACGTCAGCGCAGGCCGCGAGTTTCACGAATCACATCACGTGACTATTTCTAGGAAATTGTGTGCGGCAGTGCTCGAGACCGAGCCTTATTAGGAAATGTGGACTAACTGGAGCCGTATCCCCTCATGATATTGGTTAAGACCCGAGAGGCAACTTGGAGTGTAGTACGAAGACAGACTCTCTCGGACTGCAATTAAGAATGGACGTGTGGTTGGTCACAGTGAGCCAACAGTTTAATTTGCTTAAGCCTGTAAGAGTGAACGTTAGTTCAGTTTATTGCTGCAGATTTTGATGAAATTTTGTCTAGAGTTTCTTTCAGTTACAGTTGTCTGTACGTAATTTCAAAATTTTCCTTCGCATTTTAATTGCGTTACTAAACTTTACATTTTAATAATTTAAAGCCATTTAATTCATAACTGTAAAAAAAAGTTTCACGTCTGACGCACTAATTATGTCTGCACATAAACTTCTTGTATACCAAAATAAAATTTCATAGCAATTGGTGCAGTATTGATGTTATAAAATAATTAAATAGTGAACCTCTGCATAATGCAAAAGTGCAGTTTTATACAAAGTCGCCTCTCACACGTTCATTATGTATGTAAATTTCAATGTGTAGAAGTTTTCAATGATAACCTGAGCGACGTACGTGTTGCCATGTTAACTCGGGGAACCCAGCCTCATGGTCTCAACAAGCCTCTCCAGTTGGGATACAACAATTCGCCACCACCCCCTTTTCCCCCCATAAATAAATACCTAGACCCGTGCCTTGAAATAAAAAAAAAAAGGGAGAGAGCGACGTTGAGCTGAGCTCAATCGTTTCAAATAGGCCAATGGTATATACATAATGTGGGGATTGAGAATATCAATGACTATGTATGTGCACCAGGCAATCAACATGGATTCGTAGCACGGCTGTACGCCTAACTTTACCTTACAAACATCCAGGGGAGTATTTACAACTTATTGGAAAAAAAGTGGGGTAACATGACAAATTCTTTATCTACGTCCCGCAAACCTGTGGCCAGAAAAAACATATCTGCATAAAACAGCCGAAAATTCGCAAAGGAACGCAATGATGAGCCAAACGAATTTCGAGATACTATGATCTCTTCGACCAGTCCACATTCAAGACCATAATCTTTTTTGGTTCCTATTGTTCTTGCGATAGTATTTTTTTTTTTTTTTTTAACTTAAACGTGAACAGATAACAAAAATCTTTTTAGCATTTTTATTTAATTTTTTTTTTTTTTTGCTGTGATAGCTAATTTTTTTTTTCGAAGAAAGAAATTATACGGTTTCAACTAAAAAGTCAACAAACCAGAATTTCGTTAATTACATAATTAGCGAAAATCATAGTATTTACTGCCTTAAAAAAAATCAACCAACAGGAGAAGACGATTTCAAACAAAACTGACATATTTTTTGATATATGCTCTCGTTTCGGCGTAAAATAATAATATCGCTAAAAAAAAGTAGAAACTTAATAACTTAAGTCTACGCGTTCGGTTCAGACGACAAACTGGAGTAGGAGAGGGAGTTAGAGGGAAGAGACAAATGATTTGGAATCGCAACACACTATACCAACAGTCGAACACGAAGGAGGCAGTGTGTTTAGTTTCGAGTTGCATGGCGTCTGGGGTTGGAAATGTTGTGCTTACTGATTACTGAAGGACTATGGCTAACGGCAAATATATTTATTTGTTGCGCCACTGGCATGGACCTGCAATTTCGCGGTCAGACTGAACACCAAGTTGCAAATCCCCCTCCCAAAAAAAATCCCCTCCAAAAACTGAAAAAACAAATTAACTACGAGTTACACTACAATACTGGAGAGATATTTAGGCTACCATTTCATAAAAACAATTGTAAACAAATACAACTGCTCTGATTGTTCCTACCCTACTATGTAGGTAATACTAAGATAGCATTTGTACAATCATGAAAACATTTTCCGTTT
>PNEQ01000690.1:14369-26062 GCA_003012365.1 Medauroidea extradentata | reverse complement strand
CACCGGAAAACTTTTGCGTTTATTCTTCCCTTGAACACAAACTTCACAAACCTCAGTATCATTTCTTGGATTCTTGAATTCAATTGTTGGTATCTTCGTAATAGAATCTTTATGACAATGGCCTAATCTTCTGTGCCATATGGTGACATCCGCCCTTGATGCTTTACCATTTTCTTCAATTTCACTCTTAATTTTTAATTAACAGTTTCTTGCAACATTGAGTGTTTTCACATGGTACAGATTTCCAACTCTAACAGAAGTAAATAGTGTTTCTCCTTTTTCTTTATCGACTACTCTTGCGCAGCCCTTTTAAAAACAAATGGATTTCCCTAGTCTTTCAATACAGCTAACTGAAAGTAAATTGTCCGATAGGTTAGGTACATATAGCACATTACTTAGTCTGATGTTCCATCCACCACATACTTCAGACATTCGTAACAGCACAGTGCCTCGCCCCTTGATTTGTAGAGGTTCGCCATCAGCTATACCCACTACCGTACACCAGTTTCTTCTGTCATGTTTTCAATGAGCTCTTGATGGGGAGTCATGTGATGAGATGCTCCAGAGTCCAGTAACCACTCATTGTTATTCAAGGTTGGTTGCTTCACACACAGTACCCTGTACTCTTCTACTGATGCCACTGCTTGGTTTGTCTCTGTTGCCCCATGTTCATCTGCCGATCGGCCCCCTCTTCCTTTGCTTTCATTTCTTAACTGTCCACAATTTCTTGCAATGTGTCCCTGCTCACCGCATGCATAACATATACATGACCTTTGTATTCTTGGCTGAGCATTCCTTTTAAGTGCTCGCAATGGTTTGCCTTTGGTGGATAGAGCCACAGAAATTTCCTCTACCTCAGCATCACGAACCATCCTTTTTTCTTCAATGAGCAATCTTGACTTCACAAGCTTTGTACTCAAAGCGTCTTCTTCTCTTTCTAAACTTCTCACGAACCCCTCATATTTTTCCATAGGTAGACCCATCAAAAATATAAGTGCTAATACCTGGTCTGTAAATACTATTCCGCAGTTACGAACCTTGCGGTTTAAGTCTTGAATTTTTGACATATACTCTTGAATGCTCATATCGGCTGTTTTTCTGGTATTCACCAATTCTCTCACAAACATTATTTGGTGTAACAGGCCGTACCTTGAGTGTATTTCTTCTAGAGCATGCCATGCTTCCTTCGCTCCTGTGCACTCCCTTATGTCATCAAGGTAGGTATCATTCACGATCAGTAGTATGAAGGATAAGGCATTCACATTTGTGTCCTTTTGTTTCGCGGTTAATTCTTCGCCGTAGCCTGGATCAACTGCTTCCCAGCACCCTTTTTGTTGAAGTGCCGCTTTTGCCCTCACGCACCAAGCAAAATAATTGTCGTCGTTCAATTTTGGTATCCTAAACTGGTCGCCTGCACACAAAGCCATTTCAACTACACATTGCAATCTTCAAGCGTAACAAGTAATTCTCCTCCCGATGACGTCCTGGGCCCATAACCTGTTATAATTAATATTATACCGTGGGAATAGTTAGTTGAAATAGTAAACATGTAAGAACCAGGTGCACACAGCAAGTGTTATTTTCCATTACATTCTTCACACAAAAAAAAGAAAACCTTCCTTCGCATCCGATATTGACCACACTGAACATACACACAAGTTACCAACATGGCGGCCAACATGAAAAACAAACAAATACACAACCCAAAAACATAGACCCCTTCATGTAATGTCCAACTAAAACAATCGGTCCAACATAATCTCTGTGGCACACATCAGTTGTACTGATTACACTGCTTGCAATGCGCTCGTTGTATAATCTCTGTGGCACCCATCAGTTGAACTGATTATACTGCTTGCAATGTGCTCGTTGTATAATCTCTGTGGCATACATCAGTTGTACTGATTACACTGCTTGCAATGCGCTCGTTGTATAATCTCTGTGGCACCCATCAGTTGAACTGATTATACTGCTTGCAATGTGCTCGTTGTATAATCTCTGTGGCACACATCAGTTGTACTGATTATACTGCTTGCAATGTGCTCGTTGTATAATCTCTGTGGCACCCATCAGTTGAACTGATTATACTGCTTGCAATGTGCTCGTTGTATAATCTCTGTGGCACACATCAGTTGTACTGATTATACTGCTTGCAATGTGCTCGTTGTATAATTTACTGTAAACTGTTCTATTATTTAATAATGGATATTTGAACAACGCAAATTTAAACTTTACTAGAAATGCGACTTTCTGCAATAAAGCCTAAAAACATATTTTAAAAACCAAAAAATTAACATTACGTGTTTTGACTATTGGTTCCAGACAAATATAGGTGAAAAAGAGAGCACTCAAATGTTAGAATCACAAATACGCGCGATAAAGACATACTCGATTGTGACGAGCTTTTGGTCAGCACTTAACATCTAGGTAGGTATTAGCCCTGGCGAGGGAAGACATGATGTGAGTGTGGAGCATCGTCGGAATGATAAGGGCGGGGGAAACAAGAGATCCCTGAGAAAACTCACCGACCAGTAGCATCGTTCACAGCGATTCCCACATGAGATATTCGAGGGACCAACCACGCTGCGAATTGAACCCGGATCTCCTTTGTGAGAGGCGAGTGCTTTATCCGTTGCGACAGCCGTGGCCTTCTTCTTGAGTGTTGTTAAAGGTGCGAATCATTACCTTCAGTTAAACATATATTAACGAAATTAGATTTTGGTAAATCGTAAGACAGTTGCATTCTCGGGATCAGGTCCTGACTGGAGTGTCAGTGTCATGTCTGTACGTAAGTGTGAAGTATCACTTCTGCATTATGTATATCCTCATAGCCAATTAGTATAAAAATATATTTAGTGAAACTGAAATTTTGCTTAGGTAAATGTTTATATGAGGTAGACTGGAGAAGGGCTTGTGGCTACGGTAATTAACATCATTGGCAGAAACAATAAGTAAAAAAAAAACGAAAATATCTAACATAATTAAAAATAAATTAAAGGCATACATTTGTAAGATACACCAGAGTGTATGTGAAATATTTCATTAAGCTCAAAGTGATGCTTACTCTTTGAAGTCAGGTGAGACAGGTTGAGCTAAATATCTGCCTGTTTCTTGAACGAAGCTGAACGTGGCGTAAAAGTATAGGGTTCGGCGAGCTGCGTTGATGTAAATGCGCGGTTCTGCGGGTTCTGATACGTCTGGTAAGGTAAATTTCTGAGTGTTATGAGTTCTTGTACATTTTGAGGGGACAAAGAAACGATTCTTTTGAGAGAAAGGGGAAATTTCTAGTAACAAAAAGGGAAAAAGATGGTAGTTAAATGTCTTCGACCGCATCTAGCTCCAATACTCCACATCCTTGTCCCTGTTTCGGCATAATCTCTCCACTTTCTAAGTTAAAATTTGGAATCGTTAGTTTCTAAAACCATTAGAAATGTCTGGATCCAAAAATACTACTTTGGTACTATTATACACCATAGGATGATTTTTGAGTAAATGACAATGACATTCACATGTTAACCTAATACGTTTTACGAGGTCAGAATACTTTAAAAACGGCAAAATTGTTTACCAGCTCTGAGCAGTGGAAATTAAATTAAACCAGATATATTAACAAGTTGTATCAATTTACTGTAGTAGTTTTAATTTCACGGACGATACAGCTGACAGTGTGGGATTATAAACATAACAGTTTTTTTGGACATAAGCCATAGTAGGCGAATGTTGACGTACTGCAGAAAAAAACCACAATAAAAAAAGTAAACAAAGTAAAGCCAGGAATCAGTAGTCAACAGGCATAAAACATACAGATAATTCTTGAAAATAATGAATTGTCATATCCCAGAAGACGACGCAAGGACAAAAACAGATTCAATATAACACACAATTAATTCCCGAGTTGAATATAGTCGACTGGAGAAATACGATATAAAAAACAACAAAAGATAGACGAAAAAATAAGTAAAAACCAACAAAAATTTAGAGAGTGAAAAAAAAAAACACCAAATGGATGAACGACGACAACACAAATAACAAAGGTAAGACACCACAGACAAAAATAGAAGAAAAAATAGTAGGCACCTCAAGACGACAACAGATACCAGTACGCGAAACGTCGAATCTGAAGTCGTCTTGAGAAGCCTACTATTTTTTCGTACATTTTTAGACTGCTTTCCGAAAGAAAATGTAGGCTTATGTGATCACTTTTCAATCTGTTTCTTTGTGTGTGTGTGTCCATAAGTGTGTGAGTGTGTGTTCCCTCCTAAAAACTTATGAACCAATATGCCGAATTTAATCAACTTTGTAAACATATAGTAATTTACAATTCGATTTGACTTTTATATATTTTATTTACGCCATGTTCATATTTTAAAATAATGGCCATTTTAACATTTTTCGATTAAGCTAGATATCTTAGGAACCATATTTTTTAATTTCGTCAAACTTAGTAAACATGCACTACACACAATGTTGACTTGATTTTTGTGTTTTTCGTTAATACTACATGCATATTTTCAAAATGACGGCCATGTTTATATTTTACCATGATATCCAATTTCTTAGGAATTATTTTGCAGAATTTCACTAAACTTGGTACACATATACGACACACAAGCTGAGTTGAATATTGTGTTGTATTTACTTCATCCTGTTTTTCAAAATGGCGGTCTTTTTGTATTTTTAGCACAATATAACATATCTTACAAAATATTTTTCAAAATATTCACCAACTTAGTACACATATACTAAATACAAAGCTGACTTTACTACTGTTTGTTTCGTTTTGCCTGTGTTCTTATTTTAAAAATGGCGGAAATTGATATATTTTTAGCTTAGTATTACATATCTTAGTACATATTTTTCAGAATTCCTCCACTCTTGTTACATATATACTACAGACAAATCTGATTTTAATTGTTTGTATTTAGTTCATCCTGTGTTTTTTAATTGTACCATTTTTATACTTTAGCATAGTATTATATATTTTAAGAAACATATTTTTGCATAGTATCCCATATCTAAGGAAATATTTTTCAGAATTTTATCAAAATTCGTACACATACACAGCCCACAAAGCTGACTTTACTTTTGTGTAATTCGTTCAGCATGTCATCATATTTTCAAAATTAAGGTCATTTATATATTTTTAGCATAGTAATGCATATCTTGGATATATTCGTTTAGGATTTCATCAAACCTGGTGCACGTCTCGAAACCTGACTTGACTTTGCATATTTCGTTCATCTATCTGTAATATTTTGAAAACGGCGACTATTTTTCATTTATCTTTTTGATAGAAAGACATCTCAGGAAACATTTTCCCCAATTTATTAAACTGGTTACTCTCTTATTGCTTAGTAAGCTGACCTATCTTTAGTATACATCGTGTATAGTACGTCTAAATAAATATTATCATTTAATATTCCTAGATTACATAAACAATTTCAACTTTAAGGGTAATTTTACCCACTATGAGGAAAGTAGGCTTATCAGTAGAGCCACGATTTTATGGCGAAAAGATTTTTGCAACATTTGGTTTCGATGCGTCATGTGCACACCTGCAGATCTGCTACGTCGTCTGTGGTTGGATGATTTTACTCTCACTTGCCTTGGCAAATTATAGACGTACAGACTCACAATAATCTTATTCTGATTGGTGCAGTAAAATGAGAAACGTGTCTGAACAAAGACACGCTGCCAATAACCTTGAAACAGAACTGCCTATGTGCACGTGAGTCACTGAAACAAAGTGGGGCAAAAATCTTTTCGCGACAAAATCGTGGCCCTACTAATAGGTTTTGCTGGTAACTTCTTGTCTGTGTTGTGTCTTACCTGTGTTCAAATTAATTTGGGCCTCTCGTTATTTGTGTTGTCGTCATTCAACCATTTGGTGCCTTTCTTTTTCACACCCCATTTTTTTTATTTAATTTTTTTTTTGTATCGTCTTTCACCAGTCGACTACTATATTAAACTTGGGTATGAATTCTGTGTTGTTTTGAATAAGGCTTTTGTCCTTGTGTTGTCTTCTGGGATATGACTGGCTTTTCTAAGTTCATTTTTGTTTTTTGTTTTGTTATAGGTTTGTTCTGCAACACGGCAACATTCGCCCGCAATTAAATATGTCCAAAAATCTGTTCTGTTTATTATACGAACCCACTGCAAGAATCGTTGAAAGATTAGCATGTGTCAATTGAAAGAAGCATCTTCACGGAATCTTATACATTGGTTCGATAGGATGTCGTACTGCTAACATAGGTGTCAACTAACAGCGTTGCTTAGCGGTTAGCTCGTAAATAACGGTTAGCTCGTAATAACTGTAACACGGTCTCTTAGTCTTAATGGAAACTTCACGTAGTAGAGATATGTCAGCACAAGTACGGTATTCTCAACATTCAACCACTGTAATGTCGGAATGCCTTAAATATCCAGTAGCTGTACAATACATCTGATTGGCCTAAAGCAGACTCACTTTCTGGTATCTATGGAATTATGTAAATTACTGGTTTATTAGTCTAGTTCAGCTATTATTAATACTCATTCTTCGGTAGCTTTCCTTCGATATTTAGACATTTTGCCTGATTCTCCTAGAATACTTGTCGTGACAATATCGCGATAAACACGGTGTAAGCTATACTACACATTGCTGGTTGCTTTAGGCATTGAAGACAACTGAAACACCTTTCAGTCACACTTCAGCGATTTTTTGCACAGGAAATTACACGTACTTTATACCCATGCTTATTGATACATTATATTTGTTAAACTTGAAAATATCATGTGCCAGTAATTACGGAAGATGGGTACTTCTGATCTCATAAAACGAGTGTCGCTACAAAGGAATATTTTCATTAATTCTCTGCTCTGTAACTGTATAGGGCATTCAGTAAACTAAAATGTTTGCAGGAATATTTAAGCATTTCAATACACTTCACGCTAAATAAAAATTTGCTAATACTCTATAGCTATTTTTACCATTTATAAGCACATGACTTTTATCGGAAAATATGTCATTTGTAGAATGTGTCACATTATTGAAAACGTATTAACCAGTACACGTGCAAGAGGTAATGAAGTGTTTATACATTGCGTACAATAAATAAGCCGCATGAACAATTTCAATGCAGTTTTTCTGAATTAAATATTAAACTACCGGCTTATATCTCGTCTTTAATTTCTTGTATTGTTTTAAAATCTATAAGCTGAGCGTGTTTCGTACTGGGGTTAGAATTTTAAAATGTACTCTGGAAGCTAGCTGCTTGCATACATATCTAAATATTTGTGACACGAAATACGAAATAGAGGAGCCCAAAGTCAGGCAGTCACTTCACCAGTTGTCGCTCTGGTTATGTTTGTACCTCGTGACACCGAGTGTTGTATGTAGTTCCAGGTCCAGTGCGACAGCTTGCTGTTTACAAGAGGAGCAGGAAAGTTCTGGGTGTACGCTGGGTGGCTCCCACACATGTGTCGGGCACACTGGAATCCTTCACACTATCCTACAGGAGTAGCAATGACTCTGAGGACAGAAGTATGGTGTTGGAGGATACACGTTGTCCAGCCTGGACAGACGCTTACTGCCACACTCTCTCTGGACTCGCCCCCAAGACTCGCTACCACATCACCGTGAGTTGACATACTTGTTTCGAGGTTATAGCTACATCTGAGATGCTCGCTTATAGTGTGATCGACCTGAATTTAAACATGTTGCATTATTTAGCGGGCTTTGTGGGGATTTTAATTTCCCTTCATCGTCCCGTTGTCACTCCATACTTGCTTGTAAATCCCACACAATGTTAAAAATCTCGCTGTTAATCATTGTCCTAACTTTCATTAATTCCCTCACCTAAACATATTGTTTCATGCACTGTTTGTAATCAAACATTACAACTCCAGTAGGATATCCTCGTATGCCTGTCCTCACTTACCGTCACGTGAATCTGCCACGTAGTGATAAGAATTTATTAATACAATTCGTAGGCGAGGTATGCAAGTTTTCAGAGGACAGTTGATGGAAATGTAAAGCAAACGCCCACAAATCCCATTTTTCTATGCTCCGTTAAATCACTGGAAAATTCAACTTTTTAAAATAATAACATTTTGGTATATACGTCAAAAAAAAACCTTCAACAATTCTGTTGATGTTTCATATACATATAACAGTAGATAATCAAATCAAATAGTTCGGCAGCCGAATTTTACTTACTTATGTTTAAATGCAAATTAATGTTTAAGTATTTACTCTGATCAGTTATTTAGTAGCAGAAGGCTGAGGTCAACCATATTTCTGGATCAACGTCAACGGAATGGAGTATGAGTGTCAAGCAGAACCACAGAACCTGAGTCGGCAGCAATTTTGTGCCAAAAAATTAATTTCATAATTACTTGATCGTCATATTTCAATCACTTTTATTAGTAGAGTAATATCACTGTTCTCTTTCTAGCAATAAAACTTGTACTTTCTTTGATATGCTATTGATATTTCGAAATAATAATTTTGAAAACTTATCGAGTAAATTAGTGTCTCAGGGTTAACTGTATTACATGCTGACTCGGGAGGAGACCAATGCTCTAGAATGTGGTAGAACTGATAATTTGATTAAAAATGTCGTGTGAACATGAAGTCGAAATTGGAAAGTTGTCAAAATGTTCCTGTTATAGTTTAAACATTGATAATTCCTATTAAATCACTTGTATTGTTTTATTACATGTTTATTTCCATTAGATAAAAAGATTTTAATTAAGCAATGAATAACATAAAAAATCTTGTTTTCATGCCAGAGCAATAATAAACACATTATTATACGCAAACGTCCTCATTCACGTTTCGTTTTGTGGCCCAGTGACAAGAGTATCATAACAAGTTCTCAGGAATTGTATTATGGACCACAACGCATTTGACAACACGCTCAAGACAATGACGTGTTGCCCGTCGAAAGTCATCGCAACATTCTCGTACACCAGAAAAAGTATCTATTATGCGAGCGAACATACCTCGTAAACAATAATCTGAAGAGTTCAGATAAGGAGTTCTGGGCTGTCAGGGTATACTACCATTGTTACTATTAGCATGCACATTTTGACACCGACCAATATTAACCCTATGTTCGTAAGATATTTTTTGATCACAATTACCCGTAATATACGTCCTACAATATTACACTTCCCTCCCAGCTTATCCTGTATACGGAGTTACAGGTACGCATCAGTCGCATTATTCGATTATTGTTTTTTCCACGTTTTGAAATTCTGAGAAGAAAGGTGTTAAATGTACTGTTACATCGTGAATCCTATTTATATTGTGCTACATTACAAACCTTTCAGTTGAACTTTTAACTAATATTAAGGCCACAATCGGCACAGCAAATTAACATTGCTGTACTGACTGCGACCTAAATATTGGTTAAACGTTCAACTGAGATGTTTGTATTGTAGTGAAAGGTAAATACTGTTTACGCTATAATAGCTAATTTCACATTTTTTATTCTCAGAATTTCAAAACAGGGAAAAAATATAATAGTCAAATAATACGACTGATGCGGAGCCTTAACGTTTTTCTTACAAACACTTGCTTGGAAATGATTAATAATTTCTTGCTACTGAATCTTCTATGTGGTATTATATTGTGTCTGACAGGTGCGAGATCGTAATGCGGAAGTAGACAATGATGGTGAAGCTGCCACAGTGACTGCTATCACTGTTGAGGATGGAGGTAAGTATGCCTTTTTGCACACAGGTAAAGAGTTCTTTTCTCAATAATCTGACTTATAGAAAATCTTAAATTTCTTTAAAATATTTCTTTAGGTTTGGAGCTGTATGTCATTTATGTTTATATTGTTCAACGATTACTCTTTAATTAATTTGTGCGGCAATATCAACATAATATCAACACGAGGTAGCAATACTATGGATATATTTATGCCAAGTCATTTATAATTTGACTTTCAGTATGTTTACAAATAACTGTAAAATGAATAGGTTATTTTGTTAGCCATATTCCTGAATTAACCCAACATATTCTGTGCACGATAGCAAAATGTTTAATTCTCACTTAGAATTGTTAATCATGAGGCATAATATATTTTATTGTAATAATGATATGACGTTTCATTGGCTATTCCGAGGCCATCATGCATAACCTAGAATGCACAGAGTAACATTTGTATTGTGAATTTCAACAAAGATTCTGGAATTTCAGTTTTTGTTAGTAAGATTCCCAGTTTACATGGTTGCCTAATGGATGTTTCGTTGAACACATTCTAATACACTTACGCAAAATGGGAGCAGTTCGAATAGTATAATTTTTATTGTATTGCTAGTGCAAAAAATTAATAACTGACAAACACACGAAAATTATTTTTACTTGCAAAGTACTTATTTTCGTATGCCAATTACTCAAATTTTTCAAAAAAACATGTTAAAATAATTTAATTTTTTTATTTCCTACAAACAACAATATTCCAGTCGATAATATTTTATGGAAAAGTAAAATGTAAGAAAGCAAATTACATTTATTTTACAGTGTTGTACATATAACCTAAGAAACCACCAACTAGGTCTGAAGAAATTCGCGAATTTTACACAAACAGATTCAGCCCACTTCCAACTGACGACTATAACTACTAATTCACTAGACCTGAGGACATTCCTGCCAGAAACCCAAGGAAACCAAACAGTACAAAACACAAGGGACAGAAAGAAAAGGAAAATCAACCAAGGGAGTGAACTCGCACTGCTCAAAAGGACAAGGAAAAAACACAAGATCAGTACTCCCGCAGAAGCACTCGAAAATAGTTACAAACTCTATGACACCTTGCAGAATAACGAAGCAGCGTTAGTAAAAGAGGCTGCTATGAAATTTGCACAATATCTTGTAACCTTCCTCGGTTTATTTGCAGAGAAAATATACACATTAATTTTGATCACTGTTATAGTAGGTGTTAATAGTAGCGAAATAATAAGAATGAATTTCTTTCTTTTCTGAATATTTTGGAACCCCGTATTTAGCTATAGTCAGTCCCACGAGCGTGCAACCTTGGTGACGTCCAAAAACACTGCAAATCTTAAAGGCGGATTCTCGCGAATCTAGGACCCGTCCACCTCTCGTGACGGCCACGACTAGAGTCTCCACAAATAATCCGTGGACGACGCGAATACCCGCGCTAGGGCACAACCACATTCGTGGTGCCCGCGACAATAGTCCCGCATACCAATACTTGGACCCTTGCGAATTCCCGCGGCTCCCTGCGAATTCCCGCGGCTCCGGACACAACCACCTCCCGTGGTGTCCGAACAGCGAGTCTCACAAATATAATATGCGAATATCAGCGGCAAGGTACACAACCACCTCTCGTAGTGTTCACGCCGAAGTCCTATCACATACACGGACCCCCGTGAATTCCCGCGGCTCCGGACACAACCACCTCTCGTGGTGTCCGACCAGCGAGTCTCACAAATATAATATGCGAATATCCGCGGCAAGGTACACAACCACCTCTCGTAGTGTTCACTTCGAAGTCCTATCACATACGCGGACCCCTGTGAATACCCGCGGCTCCGGACACAACCACCTCTCGTGGTGTCCGAACAGCGAGTCTCACAAATATAATATGCGAATATCAGCGGCAAGGTACACAACCACCTCTCGTAGTGTTCACGCCGAAGTCCTATCACATACGCGGACCCCCGTGAATTCCCGCGGC